>PVJL010005142.1:0-114080 GCA_004026885.1 Lyroderma lyra
TCTTTAGTATTGTGTGAGAAAAGTAGAGGTATTTGTCTTAAAGGAATTCACTCTGAACTGAAGACAGTGCGGGTTACTTGGAGTTACTAGGATAAAATACAACCTTTTGACAGGAGACTTGTTGCACTGCATTGAAATGGAGTATCTTGCCCCGGTTGGGCTTATTTAGTACAGAATACATTTCTTCTTTTTGAAACTGACTATTTGAAATTCTCCCTTTCAGTTCAACCAAGCAGGCAGTTGATTCTGTACAAGGAAGAAAAAAGATACATGGATTATTAATATTAATGGGCCAAAGACATGAACTCTGATGGTGGGTTCCATTTCCATTTGGGAATGCAAGAAAAAGAAGAGTTGAAAGTGTTTCCTTCATTGAAAATCAAAGTATTACATTCAAGGGAAATGGCTTTGTATTAGAGTGGTAAAGAAACAAAGGATGAGCCGTAACTGTGTAGCAGGTTTGAATGAGAATAAAAACTTCTCAGCTGGAACCATTAGGGGAGTTTTCCTTCTCTCAAAGGTCTTTGAAACCTTGAACTTGAAAGAATACCATAAGTTGCAGCTTTTCTTGTTTAAACTATTCATCTTTATTCCCATACCATACACAGGAAAATAAGGTAATTAAATCCACAGAGGTAATGCAATACAAGATCAAAGATGATGCAGAAAATGATTTGGGGAACTGACGGTTCCGTCAGACACACTTTACCCGTTTTATCCCATTCCACAACTGAAGAACTGCATTACCCTATGAGGACACAGAGAGTAAAGTCTGTACCCTACCCACTTCTCTACACATAGCTGATATACACGTAGCCACATTGCAAGATATTAAAAAAAAAAAAGGAACTGGTATCTCTGGCTCTCTTTGCCACAGATCAGTACGTATTTTGATAATTCTGGTGATCTGGGGCATTAATTTCCCCCCAAAATGAAAAAGAACCTTGCCATTTTAGTCTTGAAAATAATATGATAATACTAATTGCCACTAAACTATAGAGAAAATGGATTCTTCTAAAGAATTAATAGGTAGTTATTATAAATACCTACTGATTTATTAGAAATTACTCCATCTAATTTCAAATAGAATTTGGTATCATTTACTTATAATAACCACTATAAAAGCACACATAGGATAACGTTCTCACAGATAGGAACATTAACAAGTAACATAATTGAACTATGTACCTTAAAAGCAGCAGGTCAAGTAGAAAATCATCAGCACCCAACACTGGGATAAATATTAATAGCTTAGATTTCCAAAGACTTGAGTTTCTCTCTATCCAAGAAAGGGTTAGACTCTAAAGGACTTCCAAAGAACTAAAGGAATTTGTCTAAATGACAACTGTCGTTTGGGAAGTTGCCCATCAAAATTACCTATTTATATAAACTTGCCCATATTTCAGAAAATGTTTAGTGTATCTCTTCTGTTTTGTTTTCTAATGCTATAATTCTTCAGGAAGTTTTTCTTGACATAAACATTCACGACCAAAGTATTCACTGAGTAACTGCTCTATGTTAGCCAAGACTTTTCATAGAAATTAAGCTAAAGAAACCATTTTCTTCTCTCTCCAGGAACCTATGCCATGAAAGAAAGAAAAAGGATTCAGACACATAAACAAGCCGCTCAGTCCTAAACACACCAGGTATCAGCACAGTCAATCCTGTCATTCTGCCACCTTTAATACTCAAGGGACTCCGCAGCTTAAGGAAGTAAGTCAGATTTTAATAAACATATACCTAAAAAACAAAAGATGAAGCACTTTAGGAATAATATTATGCTTCAAAATTATTGTAAATAATCAATCTATCTGGTTGTTTTTATTTTCATTTTGTCCTTATGTTTGATTAATTTTTAAATTTGGTTTGTTCTTTTCTCCTTCCAAAGTTACGAAAAGGAATTTTTCCCTTAGCAGGTTTCTATACAAACTTACTACCTCTGATGACCTTTTATATTGCTTCATTATTATATTATTATTATAATAGTTTATACCTGTTATGTTTTAAGATGACTTAGGAGACTAACTCAACTGTGTCTTAGGAAAACACAACAAAATGTGACTTGTGTTTAACTTTCACACAATAAAGACTAATATTTCTACATATATATGCTATGGAATATTATATAAAGGACTAAACATACACCTTGTACTTTCTGGAGAGTACAGACAAATCTCAACGGGTGTCACACAGTAACCATTGGCATTGTAGAAGTTTGATACTAGGATCACCATGATACAAGAAGGGTTATTTTTGGTTTAAGCCTAGATTCATATAAAAACTTAATTCTCCACAAAAAAAGACAAAAATAATGCTGACTGTATTAGCAATTCATGTGCAAGTTACCATTAAGGTACATAAACAGTCTCTTTTACCTTTTTTAGTTTCTATTGATATAGTATCTAAAACTTGCTGTTTAATTCATACACTGTTGACCCGTGATACTACTCGCCAACATGTACATTTTACTATTAGTGTTTTTATTAAATAATTATTAAAGCTGAAACAGGTATGGACACATGGTAACACAGAGCTGAGTCATGCTAACTCCATTATGTTGGGAAATTTCTGGCAGATCACTCCATGGCCTGCAGAAGTTGGACATGAGAAGGATTTGGGCTCTGAAACAATTTTCTAGGGCGCTCAGGGAGAAGTCTAACTTAAGAAAATTGAATACATAATGACTACTAGTGATAAGAGATTATCATTTTTAGTGGTATTGTCATAAACCCAATTAGCAAAGATTTACTTATAAACAACTTATGGCCCAAAGTTTCGATACAGAAATTAATTAAAGGCCTATATGTGGTAAAAACTGTATTTTTAAGGATATTTACCCCTCTTCATGGAATTTATAACTGAGGTGAAATATAATAACAATTGTGCCATTCTCCAATGTCAATTTTTTGGAGGGAAGGATAGTTCCCTGGCTGGGAATCGAACACAGGCCGCGGCGTTGAGAGTGCCGAAGCCTAGCCACTGCACCACCAGGGAACTCCCAATGTCAATTTTGAATAGAGCAATGTTTCTCCAAACTCAGTTATTAGGGGATGACTCATGATATCTTTTAAGCCTTCATATGGATGACACTGGGACTGCTGAGAAGGAGAAAAATCTAGTAAATTATTTAAAGGTGATATGCTTACTGGATGAAACTCGAACCCTCAATCAGAAAGATCTTTGCTAGCACAGTCACTGGTATGGTCCCTTGGACACTCGCTGGCACTGACACAAGACTCATCTACAACAGTGTTTTCCTGGCATTACAGTAGGACAGAGGCTTATGGCCACACAGCTAGGAATTTCCAAACATCCATAAATGTAAAAGAAAAATAACCCCAAACCCATCAAACCAAAATTTTAAAAGGAGAAACATCTCCATATGAACATATTATCCACGTTCATGATTCTGGACTACACATAGAAAAGTCTAGTAGTGAGTTTCCTGAGGTTGTTTCAATAGGCAGCTAGGGAGGTAAGCAGCATCACCTGGTATGGACACAGCCTAAGGGAGAAGCCAAGTGAAATGCCACCTGTCAGCTGCTAGCTGTAACAATGGACACGTGCGTTAACTGCTCCGTGCCTTGATTTCTCATCCGTAAACTGAGGGTAATATTATTACTTACCCCACAGAATTATTTTAATTCACTTTAAAGGTAAAGTCATAATAAATCTGTTTCTACAAACATTACTATCATTATTGTTATTTAAAAACAGAAGAATGTTCAGTAACATTTCCAAAATACATCTGAGTATTATTTTAATTCAAAATTTTAGTTTAATATTTTAACTAAGATTATAAGTTTTATGAATAATAGAAGACTCATGCTTTGGGGGAAGAGACTTAAGTAAGAGATAATGCTCCTTGAAAAAAGTATTTTGTTACCTTATGTACAGAGAAATGTTTCTGTAAACATATGTTATATTTGGTTAAACTATCTGTTTTGTTACCTAAGCACTGATAAACAGATGCCAATGAATGATGCCATCATATGATGACAAACTAATGACTAGCTAATTCCATTTGGGAAATTCAAATAAGTCATTTCACAATCCACAACACCTAGGATAATATTCATTACAGTATATCCATAATATTAGAACAATCATAAGTAATCAAATTATGATATATACCAACTCAATGTAATATACAGGTATAAGCCATGATAATATTATGAAGACTAACAATATAAAAAATGTGATTAATGTTAAGGACAGGTACAGCAATATAAAAACATGCATTTAGAAAGACAAGAAAGAAATATGTAATATCTATGACAATGAGGAAAATGATAAGTAAATAACTCTTCAATTTTAATGAATGCTACTAAAATATTGTTCCTAACAATAGAACATATTCTTAACATGACAGAACTATTGAAACACTCTATCTGGAAGAAATTAAACAGGGTAAAATGTCATACTAATAGGAAGTGGCTGTTCTGTATTCTCCTCAATAAAAGAAAATGGGTTTAACTGTGGTAATACAAACAGTGTCACCTAAGCTTGTTGTGTTTTCGTATGTTCGCATTGTCATTGATTACTGGCAGAATCATCTTTCCGTCAGTCTGTGAGACATTAAAGTTAAGAAGGAGAAAGCAATGATATTTATTCTCTTGACTTCTATTGATTCAGCCTTTTTCAAGCAGGCAGAACTTCTTTAGATATTAAAAAAAAAAAAAAAAAAAAAAGACTAATACACAACAAACACTCGTGCTCTTTCTGTAAATCCCAGTAAAAACAATACAACAGAGCACACAAGCCACCCTGATCAAAGGAGGCTCGCATCACCGTGGTTGGGGCTTTCTCTCTCATCTTTGTCTTTCTGTGGGGATGCCGTTTCTGGATGCAAAGTTTACCCACATTTTCACAAGATTTCCAGTTAACCGAGAGGATCACTGCACACGAAATCTCTTCATTCTCTCCTGTTATATCACACATACACAGGGTAAATTTTCAGCAGTTTTTGTGGAAATGGCCATTGTGAGAGTATTTACACCACAGAAACCATCAAATCTACAAATCAGAGCCTTTTGTTCCCCTTAATCATTTACCAGCCTGAGCAGGCCAGACAATGCTTGTAAAGAGGATTTTTATTCACATATCATTTAACTCAATCCACCCTGCCTGTGAGGCACTACACCCAAGCACATCCTGGAGTAGCAGTCAGCTCAGATTATCTGTTAATCTAACAGGCAAAAATCTATTAACCTTGCTTCTGCAATGAAGATTCAATAAAAATTATTGTTCTCATAGATGACAACGAAGTCCTATATTATCACCAAATACTACCTTTTAAATATCCAAAGGAAAAAAAAATCAAATCCAATACCATTTCATTATTTTCTATATTTTATGTTTTACAAATCACTTATCCATGACAGTATGCTGTATTTGAACTTATATTAATCACAGATAATTACTGGCTGTGTTGGATAAAGAAAAATGCATTCTTTCTAAAGTACATTTATAATTTACTATCTAAAAAAACAAAGAGAATGGTAGTTTTCCTGTCTTTCCTTTTTTGTTAAAAAATGATATGAGAATAATAAATTATGCTTAAGCATTCTTTAATATAGTACAGCTCTGTCAAAGGTGAGTAATTGTTTCTACCAGGTAAGTAGTAGAGGTGATTGATGTCAACACTTTCCTAGTTCCTGGAAGAAGGTATAAACTAACACACACACCCCTTGGGAGCTGGTGATATGTGTTATGATACTTGTTAGTAAGACTATTTTAGGACAAGGTCACATAAAAAAACCAAGATTTATTTTTCTTTTAGTTTGTGGTAGGAGTCTCTTCACTTGGTTGTAAAATTGAAATAATGGGCACTAACTAATAGCAAAGGTACATAAATCCATAAGCAGTAAATATTTATAAAGACTTGGGATCTATTACTACAAGGAAGGGATTGACAATTATTATTTTGTCGTGGCAATGTATACTCTAACTGATAGAGGTAAACAAGAAACTATGAGTATTTTATTGTTATTATTTACTCATAAAAATACATGAGATTACAGACAAAGAACCATTTTCTTACCTGAAGTTGTAACTCCGCTTATATAAATAGGATCACTGTAACAAGCATAGTCCCAGCTTGAATTCTGTTGTAATTTTTGACTGAGTTGGAAAAAAAGCAGCTTGTAATATTTGGGAATTGATCTGACTCTCACAGGTCAGCTATACTGAAGGGTATTTGAAATTAAGTATGTTTAAAATATGTAGAGCTATAAAAGGAATAATCAAACCATAAATGAAAGTGGAATATACTGAAATAAGAATGAGAGAATGTCAAGGATCCAGTAGAAGTCCTAAAAAACACAGTTACTGAAAGAAAAGGGACAACAGATGGATTACACATGGATAGACACAGTTAAAGAAAGCATTAGGGTATAAAAAGGTAGATCAGAAAATAGACTCAGTATTTAGCTAAGAATTTTCCAAAACTGAACAAAGATATGACTCTTCAAGTTGGAAAAAAAATTGTACATTATTTCACTTCATTCTCACAACCATTTAAATTAAGGATTATTTCTGGTGGGAAAAAAAGTGCAGAGAGGGTAAGTAATCTGGTTAAATACACTCAGTGACCAAGTGGGAGACAGGCCTTTGCAATTCGCAAGCCCTGCGCCTTGCCTGTGAGCACCTACATGGCGATCGGTTCCATGACCATGTGCCCCACCGTGGGGCCTGGGCCTACTGCGAAAGCCCTTCCCTGACTACCTGTCTACTCTCCCCTAGGCAGATCACATAAACTCCAGAAACACAGCCTTGGAAAAGGTAGACAAGACTGAGCATTCATCTGAGGGAAAAAAAAAAGCCAAACAGTATAAACAAAACCATTTCCACAGAAGAGTAATTAAGTGCTCTTAGCTAGAAAAGGGTCCATTCTGGGAGAACCTTGAGCTGCTGCGAGGATGTCTGAACTCGACTTTGTACGTTGAACATGACTATTTCCCCACCGTGCCATAAATTCCTTGAGCCCAGGGTGTGTCTTATTCACCTTGTGTTCCATACAGCACCAGTAAAAAGCTTTAATATTTCTCTAAGGGGATGATCTTTAGGTAGCAGAGGTCCCTCTTAGCTGTGTGATGTTTGAGAACAAGACCCTGTCGAAGACCCACATGTAGGGAATGGAAACAGGAAAGGGAGTTCATTGAAAGAGAGAAGAGTTCAGAGAGAGAAAAGAGTAATACAGTGTTAAAGAAGTCAGAAAGAAGTCTAAAAAGAGTAAACAGTAAATGTCCAGTGTCACTGAGAGGAAAAATGACCAAAGATCTGTAAAAGACCACTGGATGTGGTAACTGAGAGATGTGTAGTAGACTCCAGAGAGTAGATTTTCGATAGAAAATAAAGGCGAGAAAGCAGGTACAAGCCATGATCTCTGCCCTCTATGAATTCACAATCCTTGGGAGGACAAGATGTAATAAAATATAATGAGCAGTAATAGTTACGAGTCACAATATTTTTAGAATCTCAATAATCTGTCTTTCTTGTTTGTGTCAAATTATCTCCACTAACTCACAAAAACAAACATTTAAAAAATAACAATCTAATTTGGAGAATATTTTGAGATAGTCAAAGATAGTTAACACTAGAAAGATGGAATGTTGTAATTAAGTTCACATTGTCTGTTCCAGTAACTGAAACAGTAAACTTTAATCATTATACAATCTTTCTAGATTTGAAGACTCACTTTAGAATCTGTTTATTCCTTGTAAAAGTAGAAATAACCTTCACAATGGTCATTTTAGATGTAGTATTTTCTCTCTTAAAACTTAAAAAAAATACATTTAAAAAGGACAGTGTTACTTGCTTGTTACCTTAGAAGTTTAGATCTTAGAACACATTTCCCTTAAAAAATATTTTCTCTAAGACTTACAGAAGAGTTTTTATATTTCCTATTTTCAAAAGACACAATCAGTCTTTGCCCATGATATTAGCATTCATACTTATTCCTTGAAAAATTCACACTGAATAGTTTTATGTATATGTAAACGTAGGGTGTAGAGGACACATGCATGGTGTATGTGTACCCACGATGCATGGCCCACATGGAGTAGGCAGGACTTTCCTCCTGGGGCCCGAGCAGGAAGACTGGAATAGTCTACTAACCTTTTCAACGCAGGCCAAGCAGGGGAAGCCAAAAATTGTGTATAATTCGTATTAGGGAAGAAGATTCCAATGAATTTTCTGGCACAACACAAGGTCCATCAGCAGAAACGTCTTACAAGTAAGATCGGTTTACACTGTCACATGCCATCATCTTTGAAAATCAGAGCTCTCGTGAGGCGAGCAGCCGACAGCTACATTCAAGTCCAACAGAACGACAGAAGATGAACCGCAGACGTGGAGTACGGCGTTTGCGTTCACAGAGAAAAATAACTGCAGTCTAATGTTTGCAAATATATCAGATGACCAACTCACTTTTTTCCTGAAATTTTTACTCCCCTCAATTAAGGCTTTTATTTTTGTTATTTTTTTCCTTTTTATACCAAAATTGTCATCTTTAGTAGCGACTTGTGAGAATCCAAGCCTTCCGATCTGTGTAGAATCCCCACTTTTATTCCGATAGAAAATTCTAGGTTGGAACCATTTGTAAAATTATTTAGAAACTACCAGCGTTGCCAATAAATGTATCAGTGAGTCAGTCAATGACATGCTCCCATTGTTGGAGCCTCACGTGAGGATTTTACTGCCACACGTGAACAACGTGAGCTGGCTGTCCGGGGCACACCTTCACCATTTCTCTGCAGCTGCCTTCCTTCCACCTGCGTTTTAACCATCTAATCATTTCCACGACAGAAACAAAAAGGCACCGTGAACGCTGCGGGTCCCTCAACCCTGCGGGTCCCTCCAGGCGTCCGTCCCTCTCCCCTTACCTTCACGACAGGTCTCGAGAAAACTGCCTGCCGAGTTGCTTTTCCTTCTCAGTCCTCAGGACATGGAAAAATGGCCTCCGAGCTTCAGCATTTTCCAATGGCCACGCGTATTCCCGTGGGAGATTGGAGGGTGCCCAGTGGAAAATTAAAAAGTAAAACGCAGAAGGCCATGCAGTGAGGGTAGCTACTCCTACGGAGCTGAGAGACTGAGGCGGTGACAAAGGAGCCAGCACACAGGGAGGGAGGCCTGCTGGGACACACCACTAGGATACCACTTCTAATTACCTGGAGAACTGTTTTCCTCTATGTCCCAGGGATCGGTCACATTGTCTTAGTTATCCTGGCAGTGACAGGGGATTCTTGAACTAAATAAAATGCAGCCCCCAGAGAATGACATCTCTGTCTTTTTGTGTGTTTGCTGATATTTAATGCACAGTGTTGGCCCAGAGAGACACACCTTTGTTCGGCCACTGATTTTTACTTCGGGGACAAGCCAGCAAATTTAAGCTATGGAGGAAGGGAATCACAGATTCGGGTCAGAGGCTAAGTCCTTTGAGGAAAGATGTGGACACACAGCTAAACAGCTGACAAAAAATTTTAATAGTGAAGATGAACTCCATTTCAGTACGCAAATAAGTCCTTCGTCCAGGACTGAGGGTAACGCACTAATCCGAATTACAAATGAACTTGGCCTGTTGATGATCTAGGACTCCCATATACTCTGTTAGCCAGTTTCTAGACATAGAAGAAAGGGTCGGTAAGATTAACTGTGACCTTCTAGGGGTGCTGGAAAGATAAATGTGGTAGCATTTCAGGACGTGTGAAGAACCTCCTTAGAAGAAAATTATTAGTATATTAATTGGAGGTATAAATGTAATTGCAAGATGCCTTTGTGTTACAAATGAACCTAAGAACAGTACTAAGTGTTATAAAGAGCCTTAGCAGTGCTGATGTGGGGCTGGTGAGAACCAAGGGAGATCAAAACAAAGGTCTGACAGCAGTTTGAGCATCAAATCGCCTCATAGATTTGATACAGACAGAGACGTAGATCAACATGTAGATATAGACAGACAGCTACTCTTAGGTATATGCAGCACCATGCTAAGTACCTACGTAGGAATTGGTGGGATATTTAAAAAATAATTATTACTTGCCAGATTTTAAATGGTATTAGCAAAACAAGGCAATTATATACTCATGTAATTGATAGAAATCAAATACATTATGGTTTTAAATCTTCTCAAAAATTATATTCCTGTACTAGCAAATACTTTGTTCCTGGTTTAAAGATTAAATTGTCATGGAAGTAAGTTCGACTGCATGAGAACAGAAATTTTCAGAATGTTAAAAAGTATTTTTAAAGAATGTGTAGCAGCTTTCAGAACTGTTAAACAAATGGATTCATGAAAACAGAAGTAAATATCATTACAGTTTTTTATTATGTGAAATTAGCACTCCTAACATTTTATGAAATTTTTATCTGCTCTAAAAACTCTTACCACAAGAATGGTTATCAAAATACAAACCAGATCATCATTTAATTCCATGATGCCACTTTCAAATGCTACAACAAAAAGTCTATCTATGTGGTTGTGTATATACATATCGGGGTGCCAAAAAATGTATATATATTTTAAGAGATGTTATTTATGTATGAAATAGATGCTGGTGGTAACCACTTGGAGCACCTCTTGTAATCGCAGAAGTCAAACGTGACTTGTATTCATCTTTTGTTATTGGTATATATTGAGTATTGCAATTTTAATACAGTTTTTCCCTTTCTTAGTATGTATATACATTTTTGGCACCCTCTCCATATATATAAAGCTCTATATACATATAAATGTCTACTATATACATTGGAAAGAGGAGGAAAGAGGGAGAAAGATAGAAAGGAATATAGCACATTATCAATAACTGCTGCATTTAAGTACAGTACACAGATAGTCATTGTACCACCTTTCCAAAGTTCTGAAAACTTTGCAGAATGAGTTTGGGGTCGAAATTCCTGATGCCACCCCAGAATGGCAGGTGGGGTGCTGCTAGACTTCTGCATACAGTAGGTGTACAAACCTTCCCCTGCAGTAAACTGCAAGGGCAAACCTGTGAAAAAGGATGCCCAGGAGGGAGAACGTGCCAAGCACCTGAGAAGTTTGAGGAGGGGGAGCCGTAATTAAGAGGCTGATGAACTTGAGTGGCAGTTGCTGGGAGTGACAGGTGTTTTGGGAAAGGACAATGGAAACCTGAAGTTAGCAATGGGATGGCAGCATTTGAGAACAGAAAGGCTGGGGCCTAGGACTTAGATCCTAAGAGTAGCAGAACTGAAGGAAATGCCGGATTCTCAGCTCTGTTGGTCTTCTAGGCCAAGGTCAGAACCCTGAATGAGTGGCAGGATGAGTAAGAGCCATGGCGTCTGCGTGGATGCCCTCGAAAAGCATGAATGCCCGGACACCCCTGAACCCTCCAGGTTGCCCAATGGGCTACTGCTTGAAGACAAAGTGGCCTTTGCATGGCAGATATGATAATTTTAAAAGAAGACAAATAAAAAAAAAAAGAGGCTTAACTGTCCCTTTTAAAGTAAGGGAAGTCTTCCCCCACTCCCTTTTCTTAGAGCATTGACTTTAGAAACCTTTTAAATTCTTTCTCTATCACTTTGAAATGCATGTAAATCTTTATAAAAGCTAAATAAGCCTCTTGTCAGCTCTACAAGTCGGTAATGTCCTTCTAAGAACCTGGGAGCCATTGCTTTGAAATGTGATCTTTAAGGAAGACAGTCCCCTTATCCCCCAGGTTCCATGGGGGGCAGGTAGAAGCCTAATGTCGGAACCCTCTCACTCCAAGCTGCAAAACTCCCTCTTCTCACAGAAAGGCCTTATTTGTCCTTTGGAAAAAAGCCCATTAGCAAACAAAATGATCACTCCAATGAACAGGTGCATCTGGGATGGACTATGTGTAACAAATGGTCTGTGAAGTCCTCTGACTTGAACTAGTTACTGTTTATCTTGAGAACACGTGTGTAATGGATCGTGTCTGCTTGGCTTTATAAAATGGTGAGATTGCTTTCTGTCCTTGCAATCTCTTCATGGATTTCCTGGGATGCATATCACATTCTATTATGATGCTTATTCAATAGTGAAATTGTTTCCTTTGCTTCTACCTTCCTGGAAAGGTTTTCTGGGTTGGATAGAAATTTTGTTGTTAATTGTATTTTCCCAACAATTCCATCCTCGGGTCAGCCACTCTCTTGGACAGCAGATCAATAGCTAAGAGAACTGCTGGCTCTACTGAGGGAGATACAGGGCTACACAATGTGGGACATGGCCGAGATGACCACAGAAACACGTGTGATCTCGGAGTGAGTGACAGAATGCTGGGTCAATGGGGAGGAGGAGATTCCAGGATGAGAGCATTCCCAGCAGACGGGATCAAACCCCCGTAGAAGTCTCAGGATACATTTTTTAATATTAATGATGGGTGACACTGAGAAATTTAGAAAAAGCGATGGCCCAGATTAAGTGTAGTTAAAATGGTAGAACTATAGTGGCAAACTCTGATGGAATCAAAAGGTTTGTTGAAGAGGGTTTGCTGAAATGGCTCTGCTTATGTGAGACACAAATACCTACCAAATGGCCCTGCATGTCACAAGGACCTGCCCGATGCTCTCACATTTGAAGACAATGATTGTGTACCTCAGAGCAGGAAGAAATGTGTATGTACAGGGGCTGTCGGAAAGTGTCCAGCCATGTAACATGAAAAAGGGAAGTGTTCATGGCTGGATTTTCTCCGGACGCTAAGAAGTGGTGACTATCTTCTGTGGACCAAGGGTGATGGCAGAAGGGGTTCTTACAGAACTGGGCTCCGTGGTTGCAATGAGAACAACATCCGAGGACAAGAGAGGACAGGTGTCACCTCTGTGAGTGCAGTTATCATATTGAGGGCCAGAATGATATGGCCACCAGAGCTGCAGGAGTTAACAAAGTACTGTGTCTTTTCGTATATAAGAACCATACTTCTATCTAAAATTATTAGGCCAAAAATTGAGGGTCATCTGATACACAGGAGTAACTGGTTGAGAGGGTTTCTTCGTGTTGGGTTAGAAAAGTAGGGGTCATCTTATACATGGGGACATCTTATACACAGAAAAATACAGTAGTTAATAGAAAATGACCTTTCCAAATACACAGGCATCTGAAAAAAGAATCAAGGAAAGGATGAGGAGCAGCTGAGAGCAACCACTCCCAGGAAGTCACAGTGTCTTGCCCAGTTTCTGGACAGGAGCCCATGTTCGAGTCCGGAACCCATTTCCTGAAGGGCAGGTTGGGTCTCAGCGGAATAAACCCGAACCACCACAGTAAGTGTACAAGGTAAGGATTCTTCCAGTTCATTCCCAGAAAGACCCGTGGCCATTTACTCAGTAACCATATAACCCTAAAAGGAAAACACTGGGACTTTTTGAGGTCTATTGGGCAGGCTGAGCAGACGTCGACTCCTGGAAACACAGGAGAGTAGGTGTTATACGTAGGCCGGGTGATAAAGGGTCTCCTGGTCCAGGGCCAACTCATATTGGGTCCACTAAGACCATAGGAGGTCGGACAATGTCACGAACTCATCCTAGAAAAAGTGCTCCATATTCAGCTCACTGCTGAGTATCACTACGGTCACCTTCGAAGGACCCCCCTTGGGAAGCTACGTCCCGACGCCAGCGCCTAGTCCCCCCTTCAAAGCAGTTTTGGAACTCTTTCTGGAATGGCCATCAGAGCCGTCGTCACACCCACAATCCGACAGCTAAGTTCACAAACTGGCCATCGAGCGCTTACACTGGCAGCGCGGTACACGTAACTCGGTAAGGCGTCCCCCTGCGCCTTGGCCAGGTACCCATGCGGGCCGTCCCGGAGCTCTACCGGAGGACTGGACGTAGTCAGTGGTGGCAGAGCCCTCCTCAGGGTCCTCGGGTCGGTGAGGTGAGACTCCTCCTCGTAGTGGGAAAGGCCAATGGGAAGCCTTTGCAGCCCCTCCCCGCCTCCCTGCTTGCTGCCAGATCACACACGTTAGGCTTTGCAGGACATGCAGGCTCTGTTACGGTCACTCAGCTCTGACTCTGTAACACAAAGCAGCCCCAGACGGTACCTAAACAAATGTGTTTCAATAAAACTTTATCTACAAAAATAAACAAAGGGCCAGATTTGGCCCATAGATTGTAGTTTGTTGACTTGCAATCTAAAGCAATATCAAAAAAATAATTCATATTTATTGAAAATACAGCATAATGCCAGGTATAACCAAATTCTTATATTTACTGTTATATATTCCTTAACAGATACACAATTTATTATTGTCCCAAATTTTCTAATACAGCCTTTTTGCAATGGATAAAATAGGAAAAAATATTTAGATCTTCAGTAAGAAAATAAAGTACACCAATAGAAAAAATAGGCAAATGATATGCCTATGACATTCACAGAAGACAAAACTGTAACAGCCACTAAATAAACAAAGACAACCAATAAGATACCATTTTACAGGCATGAGTGTCACAGAGCACTAGATTATATTCCTCTTTAAAATATGCACCTCTCCTCCTGCAAGGGACTATGGTATACTTCTCTATCCCACTGACGTCAGGCTGGGTGTGTGACCTGAAATCGTGTGTGACTCAGAGTCTGTCCCTGACATGAGACTTGGCCACATGAATGTGCCCTACCCTGAGGGAAATCACGTATGGCCAACCTGCTGACTTCAGGAGCAGTCATATGACTTGCTCTGGAAAACGAAATGTGGACAAAAGTGATGTGTGTCACTTTTGAGCAGAAGCTTTAGAAACCAGCTCGCAGCTGAGATGTCCCTTCTCCTCTGCCACAAGACTGCCAATGTCCTAGACAGAAGCAGCTCCTTTGAGCCCAGAATAACGCAGCTGCTGACTGAGCGGCAGGCTGGAACAGGAGGGGCGTGGGGGACGGCATGTCTTATGCATGTGCAGAGGTTACACAAGTTGGTTATCACCACTTAGGCTCCCTGTGAGGGATACCACCTTGGCCAAATTGCTAAACCTCCTTCTGCCTTCATTTCCTAATGTGTAAACTGAAGACAATGAACAGTATTTTTAGAGATAAGTTTGCTTTGAAGCGTAAGTGAATTAACACCTGTAGCATAAGCAGGCAGAGCCGAGGCCGGCGACAGTCAAGGCTAGCTCCACGGCCCATTTCACGTAGGGAAACCAGTGCTGGTTATGCTGAAAACCTGACTGGGGCTACGGAATGGACAGCTATCGATAGAAATGTGCTGCTCTTCTCTGTTCTTGAACTTTCTCCTGCTGTTACTTTGCATTAGGCTGTTTGTGTTGAGTATGAGATCCCAGAGGAACAAAGACTCCCTTGGCAGGCCCAGCGGAAGCTCTATCGCACTTTCATCTAACTTGGCAGATGGCCCCGCAGACAGCACAAGGAAGGGAATACTTCAGGGACAGGGGTCTGGAAACAGTCCATTCAGAAGAAGAAGGACAGATAGGATTGTCCACAGGAAAGAATAAAAGAAATCTGAAAGTCACAGCGATTTTATCTAATCTTTAAATCTCCCTGTAGAAAAGAGGCATTCTTTTTGACACCCAGTGAGGTCTGGTATTGTAATTGCTCTGCTATTTACATATGAAAAGCATCTGGTTAATTATATTCTGACTCTTCCACCTGTGCAGGAAAGATAATTAAAACAAAAGAGGGTCAGGAAGAATACACAACATCCATCAGTACTCTCACTTTGCTCAGCCTCCACAGAAGGGCAGGAAAGGCTGCGGCTCGTCAGTCACAGCATCCCCGCGTGGGAGCGCGCGGGGACCACGCTCAGCTCCGTCCCGCAGCAGCTCTTGCCCGGGGACAGGGCGCCGGGCTCTGCTGGGTACGGGGGTGCGTGCAGGCCGCCCGAGGAGCCTGGCCCTCCCGGGTACACGTCGCACGAAAGCACCACCCGCAGCGAAGAGAGATTCAATGACAGACGCCAATAAGCCGCACACAAACGCACGAAGGAGCGAGCTGTTAAGTCTGCCCTCTCGACTCAGAAAGAAAACACAATTGAGACAAGTATAAAAACCCATTATTATACTTTTTTTAAGAAGTGAATTATCGAAGTAGGCAGTGGGCTAACGTGAGCAGCAGGGTTTGAACTACAGGCTTATTGTTTGTTACCTGGAAGCCTTCTGTCACTTTTGTAGTTTTGTTCTCCTTTACCGGCCTTTCCAGAACCGTTGAGGTCAGTGCAGAGGGACTGAGAGGGCGCCAGTGTCTGAATCCCCATCTCTCCACTTTCTAAGAGTGACGTACCGGTGACATCACTGCTCCTCAGTTCCCGAATCCGACCAGGAAGAGGCGATGGGCACATCTACCCGAAAGCCATTCTGCAGATGAAAGCGAGTGAGACGTGCAGAGGACGAGTGCACGTTACACAGTCAGCGGGCATGTACGCACTTATTGCCAAGTTGTATAATTCTGCTTCTTCAGATCTTGAACAAGTTGCCATTAACACGATCTACATTAAGTGTGTCCCCTTCCTAGGAGGAAGTGCAAAGTGTCCACTGTTGTTTTCATAAGTCACCCCGACCTGTATTTTCCGGTATCCTGACCCTGCAGGGGCCTTACGTTTGACTATCCATCTCTCATGCCCTGGGCCACACACATACCCTGTCCACGCGGGGGTACAGTACGGAGAAAACTTCTCCCTTGTTTCACTTGGTAAGGCACATGCTCTCCCTCCCCTCCCCTCTGCTCCCCACCCACACACCTTTCAACCCTGAACAAAAGGGTTCAAACTCAAGCCTACCCTAGAATAGAGACAAGAAATTTTTAAGAGAATAAGAGAATGCAATTTTCAACCAGACTGAACTAAATTTGAATAACCCAAAGTGACTGGGATGAGTTAGAACGTGACCTGAGATGACACTAAGTAATGGCAAAAGGATGAATCCCCGGAACACAGATGAAAGGAATTATTTGAAACAAAAACACAGAATCACCACCTATGTGTTAGTTCATGGAAAGTTAACTCTAAAAAGTCATCTGCCATCAGAACAAGATGGGAAACCCCGAGAGAAATACAAACAAGTAAGAACGGGCAGTCAGAGAAGGGGCGACACAAACTGCTGGCAGACACAGAAAGATATTAAAAACTCACTAATATCTAGAAATAAGCCACTCAAACAACGAGGCACAACTGTGTAACCCTCACATTAGCAAACCAGAGCAAATAGGACAATATTGATGAACAGTGTCACTGTAGGATAAAGAAATTCTCAAGCACTTCTCGTGGGAACGCAATCAGAATATCAATTTAGACAATAATCTGATGATCAAAGTAAGTATATCTATATTTAATACTTTATCAAACTTGTTCCTCAGCATATATATTCCAGAGAAATTCTCAGACAGGTTCTTAAGGAGACACTGTGGGCCTGTTCATGGCAGCTCTGCATCCAGTATCACAAGGTGTGAGGCAGTCTACTGTCCACCTCTGGGGGAAAAGCCTAAGTCAGAGGAAGTGGGTGAACAGTTTGAGTTTCCATGAGAATCAGAAGCAGTGGACTAAATAAACCCAGCAATATCGCCAGATCTTAAAATGATTTTAATATAATCCTGATTGCAAACTCGTAAGAAAGAAAATAAGGTCTTTATCACAGTAATATATTTTAATTACAAATACATGCACATCAACATTTACATGAAGAAAACTTTAATACATACCTGAAAGACTCAAAAGAATATGAACAAATAGCTTGTACATGGACGGGACAACTCAAATTGCAAAGAAATATTGAACTTAGTATGCATGTTATTGGTGATATCACGGTTGTAATTTTGAAGTTATATTTATACAGCATGTTATTAAACAAATGAATACTATATTGCCATTGGCTGTGAGGGTTTTCCTTTTCATCGGGGAAGGAGGGAGACATTAACTGCAGAAAAGAAGATGGTGAGTAAGAGCTTAGTATGGAATTTAATGACAGGTATTAGTAGAATTTACACTCTAAAACATATGTATTTTAGTTCACAGAAGTAGCTGAGGAGCAGGAAGATCCCAGTAGCCATGAGCAAACCCAGATCTTGGTGCCCATGTCCACATCTCACCTAAAGAAACCAGTGTTCCTTGGAGTAATTCCAGGTCTGGGGCAGAGAAAAATACAAGATGAATAATTAAAGTACATGAACTTGTAGAGCCAGGGAGCCAGGAAGCACTTTCAGAGCTAACAGGATCAGATCAAAAGCACAGAGGAGCCACCTGAAGGGATCTCACATTCCAAATTCAGGTCAATTTGAACATCAAGAAGAAAAATGATTGCAATGGTTTGTGAGACAGTGAATTTAAAAAAAAAATCAATAAATCAAAAATGAGGGAGAGGAAAAGCTCTTCTTTACATATGAATGCTAGGAACAACAGTTAAAAAGGAATTATTCTGCAACTCCCAAGGTAATGAGAGAGACAGAGAGAGAGAGAGAGAGAGAGCAAGGGAGTGACAGAGAAGAGGCAACAAGCTAAAGATTACAAACCCAAATTCCTCATTTTACTCATCTTCCAACATTTCTGTAGCTTTGTAAATTTTACAAATAAAAGAAAATTTAAAAATATACACATAGAATGCTACCACATTTTTAAAGGACGCATACAAATCTAAGGATACGGATCAAACACTATAATAATTGTTTATGACAGGGCAGGAGAAACAGGAAAAAGAGAAAATATTTCATGTTCATTTGAAATGACAATAACACATGAAGATTCCATTTTGCTAGTGGAGAAAAGAAACAAAAATAACCAAAAAAAATAAAATCGTATTTCAAGATCCATCAAGCCACTAAAAAAACTGTTTCACTTTAACTCGTCCTTCTTTAACTTTATATCTAATCTAAGCCCTGTTTATAGGTTGGTATGCAAAGTATCTATCACAGAATAGTTTTCTTTTGCGTGGACCAAAGTAATAACACATATGTATTCAGATACATAACTGCAAAGTGAATGCCCCTTGTATTTTTATTATTTATAACACAGAACTTCAACAAAGGAGTGTGAGCTGGAATGATCTGAGTCCAAAAGATCTTTATCAATTGGTATCATTATATTCAAAAAAGTATTTTACTCACAAAGTGAGAAAGGGAGAGAGATTTTGAAATCTTGCTATTATCTCCAACCTTTTAAATTTTACATTTCTTTCCAGAATAAACATAATACCTTGATGTGGTAATTACATGGGTATTTGCATATGAAAAGCACCTGTTTATATTCTGAGTGGGTAACCTGTCCCAAATAGAAGACCGAAAACATCAAAATAAAATGATACCACACCATCAGAGCCAGAAGCCAACCCGCAGGAAGTCAACATCAATAACCAAATACGTTCCAGTAAGACCTGATATGTCAGCACTTTGTAATTCTAATCTCAACAGAATCACACTGTTTTTCTTTTTCATGCAAAACAGGAGAATAAAAACCTTTTAAATGAAAAGTGTCTGCATATGCAAGCAAGTTGATTATAAGAGATTTCTGTGGCATCTATGCACTGTGGAATTACTACAATTGGGTTCCTCTGAGTTACAGGATTATAAAATTTAGAAGCGACTTCAAGAGGCAATGCAAAAGGGGGCGGGAGGGGGTGACAATCCAGTCAACTGCCTGAGCCAGCACTCAACAATCTCTCATCCTCCCTGCACAGGTCTCCTTGCTTGGAGTTTCCAGTCTCCAAAAGAGAGTCAGGCTCTGCTCACGAAGGAGACCCTAACTGAAATGGTGGGCTGTAGCTCTCAGCTATGAAATACCAACTTCAATAGGCCGAGTCATCACCCAAGACAGTTTCCACGAGGTAAGTCCTATTTTGCTTCAAAAAATCCATTGATCCTGAAGATTATGGCGTTTAAGCTTCAGAAGCCCCGTTACAGACACCCTGTATTTAAAAATGGGCATCATTTTTCTTAGCGACACCAAAACTGTTAGCTTTGGAGCCATAAAACTTGGATCTGTTAAATCAATTAAACAAGGGAGTCATAAGACTGATGTGGCTGGCAGAAAACCAAAATCTAAGCCTCGAGGTTAGGAAATCGGAAGGCTAAGGACAAGCACGCACAGCCGACCGGGCGTCCCACGCTCCGGCCCACCAAGGACGTCCTCAGCCGTCGGCCTGTCGTCTGCGAAAGTCCGTGCCTTCCCCGCCCGTCCATCCGACACTGCGAATGACTTCGTGCTTGGTGCTGCCTGGTTACAATCGATTTTTGTGCAAATGAACACTGACACTACGTAACGTGCCTCAGTTTACCTCTAAAGTTCAGAGTCCATGCAGTTCTGTCAGAAGAGAAAACCGAAGGAGACCCCCCCCCAATCCCCCAACCCCCCAGAGCCAGGAGCACGAGGCGCGGGTACCTGCGGAGCCCCCGGAGCTCGCTGCTTGCTTGTGGCCTCTGGGGGTCGTGGGGAGTCCTTCCCGGACGCCGGGCCCGAGCTCCGCCGCGTCTGCGCTGTGAGCGCTCGGACTCGGAGCATTTCTCTCAGCAGACTGGGTCCGAAATGGGCTGAGCGGAATTTGGACTTAAAAACCTGACCGGCTCTGGGACCACACTGGGCCCGACGTAGAAGTTGGTCCAGTTGCGGGTAGGACTGGGTCCAACTAAGAAACCAGTCTGGGTCGGGCTCTGCGGACGTCATCGGTCAGACTGGGTTCAACGGAGACACCAGTCCGGGTCGGCCTCTGGTGACGTCATGGGTCAGGCTGGGTTCAACGGAGACACCAGTCCGGGTTGGCCTCTGATGACGTCATGGGTCAGCCTGGGTTCAACGGAGACACCAGTCCGGGTCGGCCTCTGGTGACGTCATGGGTCAGGCTGGGTTCAACGGAGACACCAGTCCGGGTCGGCCTCTGATGACGTCATGGGTCAGACTGGGTTCAACGGAGACACCAGTCCGGGTCGGCCTCTGGTGACGTCATGGGTCAGGCTGGGTTCAACGGAGACACCAGTCCGGGTCGGCCTCTGATGACGTCATGGATCAGACTGGGTCCAATTTTAGAAACTGGTCCGGTTCCGGGTCAGACTGGGTTCAACTGAGAAACCATTTCGTGTAGGGCTCTGTTGAGGTCAGGGGTCTGACTGGGTGCAACTAAGAAACAAGTCCGGGTCCGTCTCTGATGAGATCAGGGGTTCGACTGGGTCCAATTTAGAAACTAACAGTTTATATTGAATTTCACTTGCTTTTAAGTAATGTTGAAATATGAATTTGGTCCTTCAAATTATGAAATCCAATTTTTTTCTCTTCCAGCTAATGGAAAGTTTTTAAGTAAATGATATTTTAGTCCAGTACATGACATTTGGTGCTGTGCCATAGATAAGAGTGGGGGAAAAGCAAAAATCTAAAACATTTACATTTTTTAAAAGAGGGCTGTTTAATCTCTGTAACCTCTGAGGCTTTTTTTTTTTTTTTTTGCTAAAATAAAATTCTTAAGCTTGTGCTGCACAAATTAAGTTGGCTATTTTAAGATGATAAGCATTTCATATATTAGACATTTAACATAAAAACCAGCACTTTAAAAAAATGGATGGAAGGGTTAGCCTACCAATTAAAATTTACTGCACTGAATATAATGGCAAATGTTGGGATGGAATTACAGAGCAGAAATCTGTGAGAGAAACCCATCAAGACCACCCCCTCCTTCCGCCTTCCTCCACTCCCGTCGCCTTTTGATTTCTCATTTTTAACTTCTTGGCAACTTCCCACACTTCTCCTACTTGCCACGCAAGATCCACATCTATTAAATTCCCACCATGTATCTTTCCAACCGCTCAGTCCTTCCTCTAATTAATTATTCCATCTGACCAACTCTATTTTCATGGGCTACCGGCCCCCTAGATGACAGAGGAAATCTCTGCCTACAATTGGTGCCACCAAGTTAGAGTAACTGGATGGTCACCTGGAGCTCTGACAAGTCTAACGTTTCATAAATGTTAAATTGGTCAGCCTAAGTGAGTTAATGTCACTCTCTAAAGCTTTGGGAGCACAGAGGTATGCCAAAAGATACTATTCTGAGGGTAGACAACACTGTCACCATCAAGCAGGTCATCTTTCTCAAGGGGCCCAGAGAGGAAAATGCCACTCTGACCAACCTAGTCCAGACTTCCAGTTTTTGCTCACTTTTCCATAGTTTCTTCATCTTTCTGTGTCCAAACTCATCATACTTAGGTTCATCCTCAACACTGCTGTATTTTACTTTCTAAAATACCTCTTTGCATATGCTAATCTTCAGCTCTAGAATGTCATGCTTTATTATTACCCACAAACTGCAATTCTAACTATTGGATTAGATGGTGAAGGCTCTCCCATGATTGAGTCACTAGTTATTTACTGAACTATTTGTACCACTCTCCTACACCACGTCTACATACTTCTGGTCTTTTAGCACACATTGAAACAAGGTGGTATATTTTTCCAGGCCCTCAAAATGTTACTGCCTTAAAAAAAATGACTCTCCTTATCTACACCTCCCTTTCTTTCAAACCATTTCTCACACTGCACGTTTAACGATGTCTCATTTGTCCAACTCCTCTACACCTGTCTTCTTGGTCGTTTGGCTTTTAGTAATGCCATCCCATAATACTGAGTTTTATAATATATGCATTGTCTCTTACAGGCTGTAAGCTTGTTGAGGGTAAAAACTATTCTCAGTAAATTTATATCAATAGTGATAGAAAAATTAAGGTGCTTCAGGCATAAATACAATCAACGAATTTGGGGTTTAGATTCAAAATAACCAACCAATCAACTAAACAATATTTATTTACTGCCTACTTTGTTTATGGAAGATGTTTAGATTTCAGATATTTTTTAAATGAATAGAAAATAATTATTTAAATAAAGGAGAAAGAAAATTGGAAACCCTTCTGAGATATGTCTTCAATGAATTTATCACACCAACTATTAGAGACACTGTCAACTGCTCAGAAATAAAATATTGAATCTTGACTTTCAGGAGACCATACCATGTCAACAAATTCCGTTGTTTTGCTCTTAGATTTCATTGTACTTAATAGAAAACCCTTAGAATCTACTCTCATAGACATTCCCAAGACTCCTACTGACGGATAAGACCCTGCAGCTGTGTCAGTGCATAAGCAATCTCCATCTTAGTACACATTGTCCCTCAGGGTGCCTCTGGCATCCCTAGAGGAAATGTGGTATGAAGATGGGGAGGGTTTAACCCTGAGACAACCACCATCTTTTAGTGCAACTATTGTCCAAATGGAACCATTGGAAATACTGCGAAGGTGAGTTCTTATTCTTCAGACAGGCATGGTGGAGGGTAGAAGCCTTGGAGGAGGGTGGCCAGTGCTCTGGGATGCTGTGTGTGAATTGGTACCGAGCATTTCAGTCAGGTCCTGAGCCTGTGGCTCAGACGTAGCTTTACTTCAACTATGTGAGTTAAGGGACATTTTGGAAGCGACCTTAGAAGATTTCTAATATTCCTCTTGTTGGGGAATTCTAAAACCTCAATTTTTTTCTACTCTGTGTGCTCTGTCTAGGGCCAGCAGACGCAGCTAGCCACATTGCATAACGTAAGTGCTACGGCCACATTCTCTGCCCTCCACCCACTGTCCATCCCACACCATCAACAGTGACAATTTCAGTAATTATTGACACTACCACAGGACATATGTTGACACTGTCTCCTGACAAGTAAGTTCTACGCATGCTAATGCTCATCAAGTATTTGTGCAACACAATCCCCAAATATCGCTTGGAGGTTCCCACCGTACCCACTTATGATCAACCCTTAGTGCCCTCTGTTTTCTCATTCAGGGTTCCAGCAGAAAGTATGTCAACACAATTTTAGTAATTAGCAAGTTCACTACTGTGACTACGATCGAAAGGTGTAAAAAGGTGAAGAGGTAAGGAGAAGCATCCCAAGGCTGGCAAGATGAGGAGCTGTCAGCTTGGACTGAATGGGCAGGTGAAAGGGTGACCGGCCCTCCTGACTTCGCAAGACACCCCTGGGCCATCTGAGAGAAGCCCTGGCCTCTGGCTAGGCAATAGACAGCTCTAAGAATGAGCACCCTGGTCTGTCTTTCCCAACACACTCCAACTGCCTGCCAGTGTCTCCCTGATGACACGTCCCACAGGAAGCCTGGGGCAGGGGACCTTTACTAACGGACCCCATAAAACCCGACTTTCTGATTCACAGAGCAGCTCAGAGAAGGCTCCACGGTGACTGCACAGGGAGAACGAGGAACGAATACACGCACGTCCGAACCTGGAGTCCCTACGAGGAGGAGCTTTCCGTGTCCCCTGCCGATGCAGCCCCTAACAGTCACTCAGCTAGACAGTAGTAGAGAATGGGTCGGTTTCCTTTTAAGGATAAACCCTAACTCTTTCCCCAGTCGGTGGGCAGCAGCACTAGTCCTGGTAGAAGTGAGTCCTGACTCAGGCAACTTCTGTGCTCGAAGAGAAGGCCGCAAGACCCAGGGCAGCTTTCTAACAAAACTCTGTAGGAGGCTGGCTTCCACGTTTGAGTCCTGTAATTTCTGACGCCAAATGATTTAGGATTGTGCTTTTCAAAACCCGCACAGCACCCTCACGGGGCCACCGCCCCTGGAGGGGAGTGGCTGTACGCTACCCGAGTTAGGGGACAGGTTCTGATGGGCCCGGCTTACCATGGCAGCGCTGGAGGGCCAGCCCAGCAGCCCTCTGACGGAAGGACAGGGGCAAGTGACCAGAACAGAGGAGCAAACTCCAGGGACAACCCATTTCTGTCCCCGTGCCTCCGGTGGACAACGCTCCCCCCAAACACCCTCTGGTGTCCTGTGACGTGATAATGACTCTTAGGTTGGTTGAGGCACTGCCAGCTGAAGGTTAATTAGCATACTGTCACAGCATCACGTGGGAAGAACGTGCAAACGGGACATTCCGGACACACCCAGCTGAGACGGTAGGAGAGGAAGGCAGACAAAAGCAGAAGTTTCTCACCTTCACCTGCATAAATGTGTGTTTTCTGACAAGTTTTTATGGATGTGAGTCTCCCGGAAGCTCATTGGCTGGGGCCTCCAGGTCCAGGCTGTGTGGGCTTGGGCCTCGGGGCCACCACTGACGAACGGTGTCGTCTTAAACAATTGATCTCACATCCCTGTGTCCCCGTTTATTCACCCAGGAGCTGGGGTACGGACAGCACCGGCCTGAGCGCGCGGGTGTGCCAGCGGTCTGGGTCTGAAGGCACTGAGTTAAGAGAGACCCCAGGACATAGTGAGTCCTGCACGGTGGCAGTGTCTCCTATGACATACAAACGCGGTGGATTCCGGAGCACACAAGTGCAGCTCTGTGCTTAGAACTGAGACGGGAGGAAGGATGTGAACTGAAGGGCACAACAGCAATAGTATTTACTGAGGCGTATGCTCAATTCTATTGAAAAACAGTACAACTTTATAAATGCTATAAAGAAAAAATAGAAACAAAGTTAACTAATAAGCCTAATATTACTTTATTTAATGCAAACTCAAAACATACTAGTTAATGCTGGTGACTGACAGTACATATCAATACTAAGAAAAAAATCAAAAGAAAAATGTTTAATACTATCACCTATGATACACAGAAAAAAGTTGTATTTAAAAGAAATTGTATAGCTTAAATATCTTAAGTAGTAATGAATAAAGATGGAAAATAAGGAATTTAATTTTTGTGTTAAGAAATTAGAAAAACATGAAATAAAAAAAGGGAAACTAGGAATAGGAAATTAATAGACAAATCTGATCCATCTAAAATGTAAAAGAAAAGGTATTTGAAACACTAACTAAATCTGAAATATTATACTTTGTAAAGATTAATAAATTAGACTAACCCTATGCAAACTTCATCAAGTCAGAAAGACAGTGACTATGAATGACAACGTCAGGAATGAAACAGGAATCGGAAGAGTGGAAATAGAAGGAAGAGGGGGAGTGAAGGCAAATGCTAAGTGTCCTATATGTTACTAGTAATTTTAGAAAAAATATGATTTCTTAGCAAAACTCAAGTTACCAAAGTTAAATTTAAAAAGTAGGGGAAAAAACGAATGAACCAAGGAGCACCCGTAAACTTGGAGAAGTTTGTAGAGCTTTGCCATGGGGAACAAATGGATTCACAAATGGGTTTTTTGCTCTTGTAAAGAATAGGTAATTCCAATATTGTTTACGATATTCAAGGCCATGGATAAAACTAAAGACTCCCAATTTATTTTGTGAATATAACATACCCCAAACCCGGCAAAAGTGGTACTAAAAGCAATCTGACTTAAGAGTAGACATGCAGATACAGCATAGAAATATTAGCATAAAAGATCCAAGAAAATACACAAACACATTGTGCAGTGTCTCTACCAGGTCTGCAGGACTGGCTCAGTGTCGGAAGTTGTTCAGCACGTTTCACCCCAGCAACACGTTAAAGAAGAAAAACCATACCATGATGTCAATTGATGCTGAAAGCTACTTGATAAAAATTCCATGGCTATTAATGAACACTATATGTACAACAGGAAGAATTTCCTTGGGAAATTAATAGAATTCACACATTATTTTGTTGCTGCAGAGACTTGCATTTCATTAGATAAAATAAATGTTGCTCCTGGAAGTTAAGGCACTTGATTACAAAAGACCCCCGGAGCTTTTAACTTTATTTCAATGTCACTTTAAAATATTAAACATGGAGCATTAATTAAACATAGAGAGGTGAAGATTTAAATATTAACTTGCAGACAACCAAGAGTTGTACTTAAAGCAGAAGGAGAATCAACATCCTGGGATTGCTTGGGGGAGTTTAATTCACACTCCGCAATTTATTTCAAGACAGCATTTCCCCCAAGTAATTATGAGTTATTGCATTCCCTCCTGGAAACTACAGTGCCAGGAGCAAAATGTTTTCAATGAAAATGTGTAGCTCTGAGTTTCCTTTTGTTCACGTTCCCATCCAGTATATTATAAAACTAGATCTAGGATGGAGCACATGCCATGGTGACCATTTGTTATTCGAGAAAGTTCTCCTGAATTGCACTAGGTATTTTGAATATAAATCATGGGATTAAAATAAAAAACACCTTCTAAAAACTTCGTTCCAGTTTGTTATTGTATATTCTACTAATTAAAGGGAATCATGTATTACTTTATTTGTATCTTTGTGCCTTCAAATCTAAAAGGAAGGAGAAGGGAGATATTGGTCGGTTATGCCAGTTTAAGTTTTCCTTCAAAGCCCCCACTTAACGTGTTGTCGGTTGGTGCTTGAATCACTCATGCCCACGTCTCGCTGAGGATACCTGCCCATTCACTTGCTGCAATGTGTGTTAGAATTGTACTTAGAATCACAGAAAATGTGAGCTCACCTGCTCTTTTGTGAAACAGATTGACTGAACTGTGCAGAAGACCCTATATCTAAGGTCATTCTAACAAACTGAGAGTGGAGCGTCACCCTTTCCTATTCAAATAAAATTCAATCATTCTAAAAATGTAATGAGTTATTGTTTGAAAAATGGGTATGATGATATCAACCTCTATGATCATCAGAGGCTTAAAGATAGTGTGTACAGTATCTAACATCCTAGCCTGGCATTTAGTGTTCATTTATAAAATGATATATAGTGTGTATATCAGCAGGAGTTACGATATGGCTTCAGCGGCTGTACCAGATATCGTAAGGGCATGACCTGAAATTGCACATATCACATCATCTCATATGCAGAATTTAGTCACATGATCACACCAAGCTGCAAAGGAGCCTGGGAAAAGTAGTCTCTATTCTGAGCAGTCATCAGCTCAACCCCAAGTTGGAAATCCTATTAAAACCGAAAAAAGTGGAGAACAGACATTTGGGAAGAGCAGAAGTCTGGGCTTTAAGGTGCTACTACTTAATGTGGAAAAGAAAGGGAGACAACAGACCGGCATTGAGATGGGTGACTACTGATCAGGTGCATGGCTTTTTTTAAATTAAGTTCTCATGAAGATTCAATTCCCTCATTCGTTTCTTAAACAAACCTTAATGAATTTTATGTTCTCTTAGGGACCTGGGAGGCTGAGGCAGAGTATAATGAAGCAGAACATAATGTATTGATCCTTGAGGAGAAGTTTATAGTCTAAATGGGAAACACACAAGAAACAACTAGAAAATACTTGTTAGGAACAGGTAAACACGTATTGACAGGATTTTAGAATTTGAGTTTAGTGGCCCCATCCAAAAGAAGTAAGCAACAGTTATCTATGAACATAAAACACGATGACTTAACAATGACCACTGTCCTTAGGCACATTACACAGTATTTATAAGTTTGATCTGTTTCAAGAACGCAAACCACGGTGCTTTGCTCAGGGTGGATTTTAAAGGCATTGATGATGACATCTGCCCCAGGCAACTTGTCAAAGGCCAGTTCTGCAAACAGGAGCTGTAGTTGTATTAGAGTCACCTCCTGAGACCTGTTACGGTTTCGAGAAAAAAAATAGGCAATACAATCCACCTATTTCCTTAACATCGGAGCAGGACTTTCTCTAGCACAATTATTCTTTCCAATTCTTAAGGACATTAATTTCCAAGACTGAATTTCCAAACATTTTTACCTCCAGCAAATAAAATTGGATAGTAATTACATTGCATATATCTCCTGTTAATTTTGCTTCTCAGACACTTACTCAAATAGGGATATGGGAAAGGAAGATTATTTATTCAAGAATGTATTAATTAGCATAGGGAGAAGAATAAGATCTCTATATTATTTATAGTCCAATGGCTCATTTAACTTGGAATTAACCCAATATTTACAGTCAGCGGAAATTACCAATGACCTTTTGAAATGAAACATAAATTACAGAGAGAAGAATTTGTATGTTTGACAAATGTCCCATAAGGTAATAATGTTATGCACACTGAATCTATAGAATAAGTTGGTAATTATGGCTTGATACAGAATATATCCAAATCTAAGTCACTTTGTTCACTGGGGTGAACTCCCTAAGGCAACTACGAACAACTGAAACGTAATTTTCTGTGTTTCAGCACAAGGCCCATTTCTACTGCCGAAACTGTGAAGGGCTGATACTGCAGTTCAGACAATCTTATTCTATTTCTTAGGAAAAATCAGTATCTGGTTTGGAAAGTTTGAATGGTCAAAGACTTCGGAAAATACTGTCCCTGTGCCGTCACCCGGTGGGTTGCCGGTAACTCCTCACGGCATGCTCGTGTGCTGTGAGGAAGTGTGATATTAATGCCTGAAATTATGTGAAATGAAAACTTACTAGCAATTTAGATACAGATCTAGGAGATTTCCTTGTAAACATCAGAGGCTTTCTATCACACCTGGATTTCCAGGTAACTTCCTAAATGCATCCTCTTTCTTTCACCTCCTAAAAACGATGGTGTAGTCTGCGTCTCACAGACACAAGTGCCCTGGTTTTAAAATGTAGACATCACCTTTGTGAAAAAAAAATGCAAGAAAAAACACGGAAGTATTATGCACAAAGGGAACACTTAATATTCCAAATCCTAATTAACATTCAAAAGGTTAGAAAAATAATCCTATTCCTCTTCTCCTTTATGTAATTGCTCTAGTTCCATAAACTGCTGCTGTTTTCCATACGTAAGTCTTTGTATCCTTTTGTGAAACATCCACTGTCATGTGTCCCTTTGTTGTTTCAGATAAAAAGAAAAACAAAGTGCACAGGATTTACATAAAGAGAATTCTGCAATCCTCCCTGTTACTAAAAATTTGATGCTTAATCCCTGACATAGAGCCATTTAGTGGGTGGCCTATGGCGATAGCTAATAACTTAGGAGGAGGCCTGGAGAGATGAAACGCTCCCAGCAGGGTGGTAAGCTAGTACAGCAACATCTAGACAGGGAGGTGTGTACAACTGCTTTCTGATTCTGGTGACGATAAACCTGCACAAGAGAATCCCGCATCACGTAACTTTGGTCCACACGACTCCCCTGTATTGCAATACTCGCACAACGGGTAAGAGGTAATGAAAGGGTTTGGGTGTATCTTCCTAACAACGGTATGTCGGTACAGCTTTATTTTTTTTTTCTTTGAATTAAGAATTCATCTTCTAATTTTTTTCCTAAATGAATTTCCCTAATATTTTGGAGGATATAGTGTAAAGGCAAAATTGATCATTTAAGCATTTTAATCACTGGTAATGTTTCACACAGCCGATAACATTTAAAGCTTCTTTTAAGAGTCTTTAGAAACCTAGTTTTACAATCCATTCATTACATTTTCGTCTTTATGTAATTGAGTTACTTTACACAAAGAATAAAAAACACCCGCTTTAAAATGAGAATTACAGGCAAAATCAATATTTTAAAAACTGACTCTGGGTGGTGAACACAGAATACAATATATAGATGAGACATTATAAAATTTTATACTTGAAACCTATATAATTTTACTACACAATGTTACCTCAATAAATAAGATACTTTTAAATTAAAAAGATGTTCAACACCCTGTCAGTAATCGTGATAATGAGGGGTTAAGTTAAAAATTGTATGGATAGGAATGTACACACACATACACACACAATGGTATATTCATACAATAGGTGATAACACAGCATTAAAAAATTAAGTTATTATGGCTTGCAAAATAAGGACATGTATTGCATGATATAACTAGAGGAGTGGGCAGAATCACAGCTTTCCTAATCCTACAATTCTGTCTCTTTTTCTCTGTGATTCTCCCAGCTGGGCCCTTCTTTGTGTGTTGGGTTTATCTTCTGCCTGATAACAAGGAAGCTACAACTGTTATGGGGTGCACAGTCAAAAGGACACACCCACCCACAGGAGAGAAAATACTGCTGGCAGAAGGGTGAGATGAATGGTCCTTACAGACGGGTTTTAACAAAGGTTTCAAGAAATGCTGCTTATAACTATGTGCAGTGCACTCTGCTGTATTCCCTTCTGTCTCGTCTTTAAAACGTTCTGATCACCATACCTAAACTGATTTTATGACTGACTGAGGGAACACTCTTTGAGGTGTGAACTACAAATAGCTTAGATCCACCAGGATCCACCCCTACGTACAGCCGGGTGCAGTCCCCCAATCGCATCGCGTTGGAGGGTGACAGGAAGATTTCAGGAAAGAGCGCGTCACGATGTCTCCCACAGGTACCCCAGAATGGTTGTGATGGGTGTGAAGGCTTTGGAGGCTGGGAAGTGAACAAAAGTTCAGTGTGGCCAGACCACAGAATACGAGGTCAGAAGCGTGAAAATAGATACCAGATGGAATTTTAAGCGAAGCCAATGCAGATTTTAAAGCTGGACATTACTAATACAAAGGAAGACAATTCTAGCTGTGGTGTCAACAGGTCTTAGAAAGGAGTTCCGCCTCACTGAGCTCCCGGTGGGGCCTGGAGAGAATGGGTGTGTGGATGCGGAGATTGAAAGGGTTAAAAAGGATTCCCAGGACCTGTAGTGTAGCTGGGAAAATATTAGCCATGAGTTAGGAAAACAGGAGCGTCAGCTGAACTGAAGGGGGGAAAAGTGAGCTACAATTTGAAAATACTGTGTTCCATTGCCTTTGGGGCTTTGGGAGGTAAACTGGGAGTCTAAGTAGGGATTTGGAAAATAGTAGCATCCAGAAGGAAATGGGACGAACCCCTAAGACTGAGGAGCACGAGAGAGAATCAGGGGGAACCCGAGGGCACAGCAGCATTTAAGGGTGAGCGGACAGGAAGCACCTATGACGTCTAGAAAAGGGTAGCCCGTGGGGTAAGAGACCAGGAGGCTGTGGCAGCAAAGAAGGGAGGGAAAGGAATATAAAAGAAAGACCAGGAAATGTTATCAGGAGTTTAACTAGAGGTGAGATAGATAAGAGATGGAGATAGAGGCAGAGGCAGAGACAGCGATAGAGAGATATCTTGGGAGAATATTTGCACAGAAGCGCCACGTGACGCATGACTGCCATGTGTCAAAAGGGGCATTATCGAGGGAGTAAGTGCCCCATTTCCATCACTTCTGTGAAAGGCAGGAGTGAGAGAGGTCTAGTTGGACGAAAACACACAGTTGAGGGAGGATTTTAAAGACAGAAGAGACATACAAATCATTTAGGTAAAAGTGACAACACATTTTGAAACCACTAACGAGCCCAGAATATTCTACCCAAGAGGTGTTCGAACGCCCCCTGACAAACATGCATCCAAACGGGTCAAAATGACTTGGCGCTGATTCCTGCCTTGCGTTCCGCTCAGTCACCCTGACCCACTGCGTTTTCCCAAAGCTCCTAAGCCTCTCCTGCACCCTGACTTGTGCAGAGAAGAGGCGCTGGTCCCGGAGTACGGGGACACTTGGGCAGCAGCAGTGCCAACGCTCCTGCAGGCGAAGCAGGTAACCTCTGTGAAGGTGAAAACAGCCCCGAGGCCCAGCACGGCCCCTGTGGCAGTTTGATGTCCCGGTCATTCCTTCCCTGGAAAACTGCTTCATAAGTAACTACAGGGAGTCCTCGGCCTCGGACAGAAAGTAATTCTGCAGGGGCTAAGGCAACGACTGCCTTTCCTGGTTTCTTCAAAGACACTTGCATCCGTTCATGCCTGTACTCCTCGAGACAGTTCTGGGCACCTGTAGTAAGCGAACGTACTCGTACATTGTGCAGACACACAGTACCAGAGCACAGCAGGCCGGAGAAAGCAGCTCTGCATGACCGTTCACGTCCTCTGTCCGGACCGAGTCCCACCCTCCGTCTTCTCCAGGACAATGCCAACCCCCTTTGTTTGAGGCCCCGTGAAACTGGGCTGCAGATGGCCGTGTGATGTTTTCTCCGGCCACAGGTGGGGATTATTTGAGCCATCTGGTCTACCTTGCCTTTGCACCTGCATTCATGGCAAGTCCTCTCCGTCCTTCCACAACCAACAGGTCCCTGAACACTCCGCCTGGCATCCTTCTCCTCCCCACGTTCTTGACTCCTAACAGAACAGGCTGTTGTATCAACTTCATAAAAAGTTGGGTATTACATATAGCTTATTATATTTCAGGTATTTATACAATGAATATTAATATGTATTGAGAAGTCACTAGGGGCCATAGAGGGCACATACAAGTTCTTGCCTTCTTAGAACTGCAGTGAAGTAGGAGACATAAAAGAACGATCACAGAATTGCTACTCAAACCCAGATTTGTTGGCTCCCAACACACAGAGGACGCAGAGGGCATGTTGCAGTGAGTGGAGCACACACTTCCGGGTTAGACGCTATTGCAAGGTCCACTTAGTGAACGCGGTGAACCAATCAGCTTCTCGGAGGCTCAGCTTCCGCCCTTGTGAAAGGAAGCCATTACTCCTGACTGCCTGGGCTTCCAGAGAGGACTGAATTATGTAATGTGTTTCCTTACACTAAGGGGGTGCTCATTACACATGTACTGAACGAATGAATTCTTAGGTCTCTATGAAATGAAGTGGCATCTACATAGGAAAAGAAATATATTGTTACTCTCAAAAACTAAAAAATAAATAAATAAATAAATAAAATTGTGCTGCCACCAGTGCAGGAAGAACGGAATCAGAGGGGAGGCAAGGGGGGGATTAAGAAGCACACACAGACACACACACACACACACACACACACACACACACACAGATAGCAAAGCTGGAACCGGGGGGTTCCCTGTGCTCTGATGGAGACACAAGACCCTTCAGGTCCGCAGTGGGTTTATTTTATATCCCAAGAACAAGAGGGGGTGTAACTTCTTAGTTGTGAAACAATGTTGCCGCCCCTCCTCCCCCCAACCCTGTCCTTTCATCCTGAGTCAACAACTTCACGACTCCTCCGACTCCTCCGACTCCTCTGCCTCACAGGCCATGTGCTTTCCTCCTTCCCCCTTAGCCTGCTGGAAACCACATCCTGAGTCGTGTTCTTGTTCACCAAGTTCCCGGCAGTCTTGCAAGACCCTTCAACTTTGGATTCCAAGTACACAGGTAGCATTGCTAAACCTGTTTTGTCAATAGACCTGGCTTCTGTCTCATACGCTGCCCACAAAATTGCTACTCCCCAAAACTAAAGAAAATAACCACAAAATATAATAAAATAAAATGGTTTGAGATATATATAGAATATATATAGAATAGCTCTCTGACTGTTATTTATTGAGTGCTTATTATGTGCCTGGCACAGGGATGAGGAATTTAATGCTATCACTTCATGTACCTCTCAAAACCAACCTCTGAATGACCTCACTTTACAGATGTCAATTTAAGGCTTAGAAAGGCAAGTAGCAGGGCTAAGACGTGTCAGATCTGTTGATCTATGCTTTACGTTCTGTAATACGGGCTATAGTGTAGCAAGGGGTCTTCTAACATACCTGAGAGAATTTCCCCAAACAAAGCACAGTAAATGGCACTAAGGTTGCAACTCTAAATTATTAACTTTTCGCATTCTCTATGCTTGGCTGACTTGTTGGTACTCACTGAAAGCTCAGTAAGTGTTTAATACACAAAAGAGTAACGTTTTATATATAAATAAATGTTCGATTCAAAGTAGTCTTAGGAAAGTCACTTGTGTATTTCAAGTATTGCAATACTGTTTGTTTGTCAAACTCTCAAAGGACACTTCCACAATCTGTGTAATTTCTTTGGTCATTTGTGAAACTGAGGCATTCTAACCTTCCAAAAGTAGATGCTATTTTGAAGATGAGCAAAAGACATTTAAGACCGAAGCTGGGAAAGAAAGAGTGTGAGCAGACCGAGGATAACCGTGGCATTACTTTGAGGTCATCGAACAGATTCTCACTCTAAGTGGAATTCAAATAAAAGATTTATAGCAAACACTCCTCTGTGATTGTGCATATGGCCTCTCACTGCACTCAAGTGTTGGATAGATTTGACTGATGCAAAAAACATGCTGCAGAAAGAGGGCAATTTACCTCCATCTTTGTTTCCTTTCGCATTTGGAGGAAATGCGTAATCAGCACCACGAGAACCCCCAGCACAATCTGTCTCAAGACACCACCTTCGTGTGTCGTCCTGAGTTACAGCACTTCGCATCCGTACAGTGATGTATAGTTTTAACACGCTCTGCAGTTAGTTAAGTTCACAATGCCTCGAAGGAACAACTGTAGATGTTTTCAATTCCTTTTTTTCTCCTAAGCATCTCAAGGACGTTTCCCTCACCTACTGTTTTTGCCACACCATTCTAATCTTAGGACGTAAATAATTTTCATTGTGGGTTATTATTTCTTTTTACAACTCTACTCACTTATATCCTATATTTAGGCTGTTCTCAATTTGATTCTAAGTTTAAAATAGAAGAACACCAAACATGTTCAAAAAAGCCCTTTTCTCCACGTGTAAGTCAACACACACCACCATAGCGCAAGCAATGAAACAGACATCGACTAACAGTTATATAATTCAAAAATAAAAAATCTTCACATGACAATAAACATCATAAATGAAGTTAAAAGATAGATGGCAACTGGCAAAATCATTTGGCAACTTTATATGACATTGTGGGTTGCAATACTTTGCACTTACACAGTGATTTGTGGTTTTAACTCCACAGAACCACATGATAGCCACGCAAATCAATATATTTTGACCCCCAACTAAACAGATGGCTCTGGAAGACAATAATCTGCACTAAGGAGACTATGGCCCTGAGAGACACCTGCCTCAAGTTCCGCTCTGCGTGGTACAGAGCGACCCAATGAACCTGAGACTCAGTTTCTTCACTTGTGAAATGAAACCATTACTACCTACTTCTTAGATTTTAATTCAAGTGCTATCACTTGTATATGGAATCTCAAAAAAAAAAAAAAAAAAAAGAAGAGAAGAGAAAAGAAAGAAAGAAAGAGTCAAAGTCATAGAAATAGAGAGGAGAGCAGTGGTTGTCAGAAACGGGCAGGTAGGGCGCTGTGGGGTGGAAGAACCAGGGAGAGGGTGGTAAAATGACACAAACTTTCGGTCACAAAGTGAATGAGTTCTGAGGATCTCACCTATATAGCACGGCAACAGTCCTTAATAATACTGTGCTGTATAATTAAAATGTGCTAATTTACGTGTTCTCACCAAAAACAAAAACAAAAGGTAAATATGTGAGATGACGGATGTGTCAATGAACTCAACGGGGGAATCCTGTCACAATTTTATGTATTTCAAATAATCACCATTGTCCACGTTAAACACCTTACAATGCCGTCAGTTATACCTCAGTAAAGCTGGAGAAGTAAACAAGGAAGTTCCAGTGTCAGAAAGGATGATGATGGCAGGGATTAAAAATATAAAGATGTTAAAGTGCATTATTAGTAAATGAGTTATCATAATTACTACTAATAATAACAGTAAATAAACTGGCTACTACTGGAGGCTGTCAGGATCCCTACCCTGAAGGACGATTGATCAGGGCATCCCCCTGCAATTTCCTTTAGCTCTCTTTGTGTGACTAAGTGACAAAGTTTATTCATACTCTCTCTTTCCATGAGAAAAAACTGGAAGCCCATGGTAAAATCCCCCTAGAACTTTCTCTTGTGTTATTTGCAACACAAAGCAGAAAGCATCTCTCATTAAAGACATGCAAACCAAAAAGAGAATCAGGTGGATTCCTAAACAAAGGGGATTTAAATAAGCCATTTGCGGACTGTACTCACTGTGAGTGCCTGCGTGCAACTGTGCTTCAAAGAAGTGCACGAAGACCACGCTTAACCCTCCCAGCCCGCGGCACCGATTTTTCAGTACTTTGCCTCGTACGTGACAAAGATGACTCCAAGTTCCATCTTATTCTAACCCCTTGTTTGCATGTAACTAACATTTTTCTCTCTCATGTTGGTTTTTTCTCTTTAATGCTCAGGAGCCCAGGTATAAGGGACAGTTAGGTTCAGGGCCTCAGGTCTGGTGGGGTTAAGAGTAAGCATTACGATCTGCTAGGGCTGTGCTGCGCCAAGAAGGAAAAATAATTCCACGGTGGTGTCAAAAGTTTCAGGTCCTATTCAGAGGTGACTCCCAAACCCCCTATAACAATAGCCTAGCTGGACATGCCTATGTTGAAATCCTAACCCCAAGTACCTCAGAACGTGACAGTGTTTGGGGAGAAGGTCTTTGCTGGGGTAATTAACCAAGGTTACTAGAGTGGGTGCTAATCCAATATGACTGGTGTCCTTACAATGACAGTAAAACTTGGACGAAGATACCGAAGGACGATGACACGAAGACATGGAAAAAAAACGGCCATCTACAAGCCAAGGAGAGAGGCCTGGAACAGACCCTTCCCTCATGGTCTGGGAAGGAGCCAACCCCGCCCACATCTCCATCTCAGACTTCTGGACACCAGAACTGGGGGAAACGAGCTCCAGTTGTTTAAGCCCCTAGTCTGTGACACTTCTTACAGCAGCTCAAGCAGACTGAGCCAAATGCTAAGTAAGCCACATCGTAGTGCAAAAAGCAATTTTTTAACAGCCATGATTACTTCCCAGAACCCAGTTTGGAAGAGTATCCACGTGAAGGACCAAACTAGACACGCATGCAGGGGTAGTAAGATATGGGAAAATTATGCAATTATAAAGAGTAAACGTATAACAGATGTGCAAACACCGGGAGAAACCATTTATGTAATGGAGAACCAGGGCATGGATCTTTCCTGTTCACGTAAATGTATTGCCCTGGAAACTCCAGGAGACTTTTGCTATCTTTAAATTAACAAACAAATTCAAACAACAATGCATGCTGCTGGTATCCAAAGGGCTCCAGTTTATGCCTTTTTGAAACAGAAAGCTCAACACACTGTAACTAAAAGTAAATGGTATAAACACGTATATGTACACATGCATGTGATGGCCGTTAATCTATTATTACTCATGTCAGAAATTGTTTTGGTTTTCTTTTTGTTGTTTTGTTTTTTAGAGGTGAAACAAAAAGATAGTTTATTGAAGAGAAAGTATACTCCAAGAGGTAGGAGCGGGCTCGAGCAAAGAAAGTCGCTCAAGAGCCTCATTTCATAAGTTTTGAGACAGGGGCGAGTCATCCAAAATACATAACAGCATAGACTGGTGTTGTGTGCCTTTCCCCAGAAGAACATGTATCAGGAAAAAGCAATTGCTTGATGACGTGTGGGACACAAGCGGATCTATTTGTATTCTGCCCTTTGGAAACAGTCCTTGTAGACACATATTTTTATGTTATACAGCTCAAGCGCTGGTGATTCCTTCTTTAAAGGAACTGCTAACCATTTCAGGAAATTGTTGAATATCTAGAAATGATTTCAGAGTGTGAAAACATTTTATACACTTTGCAAATCAAGTGCATTCAACTGGAAGGATCTAGCTTATTTTGCATGTTTCTGGCACTTAAGAGTTAGAGACTTTAATCTTTGGTTTCTTCAAGAAGACACAGGTGCACTTACATCGATAGACCTCAGTAAGTATCCTCCCTTAGCTTAATGTGAGTTTTCAAGTTTGCGTCATGACGTGACATTTTCTGCTGATCGCAAAATAGTAAGGAAATGAATGGGTCTTTTCCACATGTCTTTCTGTTTGTTTGTTTTTCCTGTTCCCAATCACACCTACCTAGAGTTAATGAACATAAAAAGTTCACTTGGAATTTATCCAAAAAGAAAAAAGAACATGGAAACAGTAAAATTGCAAGCAATAATCTCTAACAATTTTGGGCTTCAAGCCAATTTCAGAGTTAAGACCCTAATTAGCTCCTTTTGCTGACAAGGGGAAAGCAGAATAAGTAAACGCACACAGACACGCACAGCCATCAGCCTGGGGCCACTGCTTCTGTAAACTCACCCCCTGCCAATGTGGGCTCACCACACTCCTCTGAGACATGACCTTGGTTCTAGACCACACTCCTCTATAAATTACATTACTTAAAAACACACAGTTCTAGGGGATATTTGAGAAATTCCTGTAACTTCCTCTCATTTTGCTGTGAACCTAAAATGGCTATGAAAAGTTGTCTTAATAAATTTTATTTTTAAATACACAGTTCTACCTTACAAAAGACACTGTTAAAAGTAAAAAGACAAGCCACAGTCGGGGAGAAAATATTTGCAAAGCACACACATATGTAACAAAGGCCTGGTATCCAATGTGTACAAAGAATTTATTTATTTATTTATTTATTTATTTATTTATTTATTTAAAAAAATTTTTTTTTGCGTTTTGGTATGTATGTATGTATGTATGTATGTATGTATGTATTTATTTATTTATTTAAAAAAATTTTTTTTTGCGTTTTGGTATGTGGGTAGCTCCCTGCCTGCCTGACAGCGCCAGCGCCGAAGCCTTAAGCCACTACACCATCAGGGAACTCCCGACAAAGAATTTTTAAAATTCAACAATAAAAAGACAAACAACCCTATTTTAAAATGAACAAAAGATCTGAACAGACACCTCACCAGAGAAAATATACAGATGGCTAATAAGCACATTAAAAGAGGTTCACTATCTTATGACGTTAGGACACTGAAAAATGCGACAACAATGAAATGCCATGACACATCTATTAGAGTGACTAAAATTCAGAAAACTGACACCACCAAAGGCTGACAAGAATGTGGAGCAACAGGAAGTTTCATTCACCACTGATGGGAATGCAGCATGGAACAGCCACTTCGGAGGAAAGTCGAACAGTTTCTTACGGAACTAAACATACTCTTATCACATGATCCACCACCTGAGCTTCTTGGCATTTACCCAAGTTGGTTGAAAACTTATGTGACACAAAAATGGCACTGACATTTTACAGCGGCAAGTGTTTTCATAATTGCCACAGTTTGAAAGCAACTTCACTAGGCGACTGGATGAACAGGCTGTGGCACATCTAGACAATGGGTTGTTATTCAGCAATAAAAACAAATGAACTATTGAGCCACGATAAAAACATGACCCTAGATGCACACTGTTAAGTGAAACAAGTCAATCTGAAAAGGCTATATATTATATAAGGAAAAGCTATGGTGATTGTTAAAAAAAAAAAAAAAAGAAAGAAAAGAAAAGCAATGATTGCCAAGAATTCAGGGAGCAAGACTGAGGAACGAATAGGTTGATCATAGAGATTTTTAGGGCAGTGAAACTACTCTGCATGACACAATAATGGTGGTTACATGTCATTATACATTTGTGAAAACTCATACAATGCACAGCACCCAGAGTGACCCCTAATGTAAATTGTGAACACAATAACATATCAATATTGGCTCATCAATTGTCACAAATGTGCTGCTACACTGATGCAAGATGCTAATAATGGAGAAAACTTCATGGTGGCGGTGGCAGACAGGGATTACCTGTAGACTGTCTCTACTTTGTGTTCAATTTTTCTGTGAATCTAAAACTGCTAAAGTACATTAATTAAAAAAAAAAAAACTACACAGGATCATAGCACCCTGAAAGAAATAGTTCTAAAGACTGGAACTGAAAGCAGGGGTCACATTCTTCATGAAAAATCAAATGCATAATGCCACGTGGGTTTTGTGTCCAGGCCCCAGCAATCGTGGCACTAAGAAATGAAGGGAATACACCTTGTTTCCCAGCCACTGTCACATTCTAGCTTCTTCATGTACACGTGGGCAGAGTTTGAGCCAGAAGCCAGGTCCATCGAGAAAACGGGTTTAGCAAGGCTACCTGTTTACTTGGAATCCAAAGTTCAAGGGTCTGACAGAACTATTTTGGTCATGGAGAATTGTCTGACTTCCATTGTGCACTTTGATGCTTTGTTTCAGTGTTGTATTGGTACACCCATGTTTCATTACCAGTGATAACATGCCCCAAAACATGGTCTTGCCTCTCCAAAAGGTCTTGGCAAACTTCGACTCTCCTTTGCTTTTGTTTATCAGTGAGTTCCTTTAGGACCATTTTTGCACACACTTCCTTCATGCCAAGATTGTCAGTTAAGATTTTCCTGTTTCTCTATCAAACTTTACTTGGTCTGCTATGCTTCTCACAGTCAGCCAACGATTTTGATGCAGAAGTCGATGCATTTTTGCAATATTTTCATCAGTTCTATTTGTTACTGGCTGTCCCGATCTCTCTTCATCAGTAATGCTTTCTCTCTCCTCAGAAAAATGTTTAATCCATGTGTACACTGCCATTTTCTTCATGGCATTATCCCCATAAACTTGGACTAACATGTCCCTGGTTTCACTTCCACTCTTGCCAAGTTAACAAGAAATTTAATGTTTGTTTGACGCTTTAAGTCAAGCTTCGACATTCTTACAATGGCACAGAAAAACACACAAAAATAATGAACGTCACTCAGCAAAACACCACCACACATCCACATGAACACAGCTGTGAGATACAGATATACCAAGTTTATGACACCTTACTGAGTTGTTTGTACAGTGCTGCTAATGTAAGTGCACTGTGGCAAGTTGTTAAACTTAACTGTCACACCATATTCATTACCTAAAATACAGTAAATAAGGTTAAGTTCTCCCACTTACCATTTAGTTGTAGAACAAAGTGATATGCAAGCAAGCCCGTATATGGATTACAAAACAAGACTGGGAAAGAATTAATGAGTAGGTGATATAGAAACTCACCAAAGTGTTTAAACAAATTAGTGACAAAGGGTTAGATAATTTCAGGGAGGAAAAAGGAAATGGCTAATGGATAAATTTTATTTTGCCATAATGTAAGTCTTCAAATGCAAGAGTAAATTTACATCTTTGTTTGTAATTAAGTGCAGACTGTATTTATTATTATTAATTTTGTCATTTGGTTCAATTTGGGGATTAGGGATGTGCTAGCATCACATATAAGATTGAGAACACTTCCGCCTTTTTCTATCATCTAGAAGACTAGATAACATTGGAATTAACTTTACTCGAAAGTTTGGTATAACTTGCCCTATAAACTAACTATGATTTTTGACTCCCTAAGCTTGAATATTTTATTCTAGTTTTGCTACTTTGTATTTTTTCAGAAATTATACATGTGATCTAAAAATACGAAATTCCAAATATATCAGTATAATATTCAAGGTAAGATTCTCTAATCTTTATTTTCAAATAACCATAGCATTTAATTTAATATCCTTCTCTTTTCAAGATCATTAGAGGAAATCAAAAAGAAAAATTGAGCAAAAAAGCTGAAATGAAAGAAAAAGTATTAAAGAAGAAAATGCAACAATTATAAAGTGTCAATAAGGCTAATGGTGATCATCACTAATGTAATAAATGTAAAAGTATTAAATTACCACATCAAGTAACATAGATTATCAAACAGGGTTAAAGTATTCACTTGCATTCCCTTTACAAATGAGGCATTAAAAGAATATATTGAAATACAAAAATATCCTGACTTTCAACAATTTGTGTATAATAACAGGGATTTATTTTTAGGTGAAACAAATGTAGACTTATTAACTGGTTGCATCACAGACTAAATATGCTGTTACAAGATATGTCAGCAGGAGGCGAGCTGGAAAAGGTCACTGGATCCTAATGATGACGTCTGTTAGCTCGAATCTGCAGAAGTGTGCCAAGATGCAAATGTGACTGCGTCAGGAGCTGGTATCATCTGAATGCAGAAAACCCTGATCCTCCTCCTGGTCTCTCTCCCTAAAACTCATCTGGGTGTTCCCATTCCTTGGACAGCTGACATTGACATCTTCTTTGGATGCCTGTCTATAGCCTGAAGGTGTCCCCCCAAAATTCATGTGCTGAAATCCTAATGCTCCATGTAAGGGCATTAGAAGGCGGGGCCTTTGGGAGGTGATTAGGTCACGAGGGTGGAGTCTGCAAGAATGGGATCAGAGTTCTCATAAAGGAGGCTCCAGAAGGATTCCCAGCTGTAGCTAGGTTCCTAGACCTCCCGGGCTCAAGAGGAGAGTCTACCCTGTGAGGACACAGCAAGAGGGCCCTCACCCCATCATTCTGACACCCTGACCTTGGACTTCCAGCCTCCAGAACTGAGAGTTATAAACCACTCCGGCTGGTATTTTGTTAGAGCAGCTGAAAGGACGACGGCAGGGAGCAACTCAACGTGGGGTGGGGGGGCAGAGGGCGAGGCCACACTACTCCATCATGACTGAACACCTGCAGTTTGCTGGCTGTTCCCCCATCCCCCCCTCCCTGCACTGTGATCCCCAACACAAGACAGAGAGGCTGCCCATTGTCCCTTTCCCGGACATCCTCCGGGATGCGGTTTGGTGACCTTTTTATCTGGCATTAGCCCCTTGATTTTCATCTTAACCAGTTTCAACTTCACTGACATAAGGGGTCAGGAGAGGGGAGCACAGAATGCAGTTTGTGCCCAAATCTGCACCTCTAGAGAGGGGTCCCTTTACTCTGCACTTTCAGTTTAAATCACCTGGGGGGCCATGTGGTCCCACAGTTCTATCATGTGATACAACTGGTTCACTACCCTCTACTCCCGGCACTGCCGACTATCCTCGCAGCTTGAAGCACAACACTGAATGTGAAGCCACGGTGACTCCGGAATGTCCTTTTGAGGGGCGGGCCAGGCAGACGGAGCAGCTGAGGGCTCTGTCTGCATTCGGTGGTCACCGTGCAGTTCTGCAGGCGAGTGGAGGCCAGGTGCAGCTAAACCCCCGCTTCCCGGGTTGTCAGCACCCCCTCTCACCGTGTCCTCTCTTGGTTCTTTTATAAAAAGGCAGTGAACAGTATAGGAACTTCTGTCTGTCCTACCCTGAAGATACTATCATCTTTCCCCAGTTGTTTGTCTTGTTTTTTAACCCTTGGACAGGGGAGGTGAGAGTGCAGTCCTACCAAAAGAAGGGAGCAAGGAGTCCCCCCCTTTTTAATGAGATATATTTGACATATAGCACTGTATAAATTGACATATAACTGACATATAGCACTGTGGATTTGGTGTATTTACATATTGCATTGTGATTACCCCCATAGCATTAGCTAATACCTCTATCACATCACATGCTTACTTCTTTTTTTGGGGTACAACAATTCAGATCTAGTCTCTTAGCAACTCTGATGTTTATAAGAGTATTATTGTCTCTAATCACTGCACCGTGCGTTAGCTCTTCAGGATGTATGAGGGCTGTCTGGAAAGTATCCAGCCCTGTGAGGTGAAAAATGGGGGCATTCACGCCTGGGACTTTTTCCTGACAGCCCTCGTATTTATCCTCTAGTCCAAGTTTGTATCCATGAACATCTCCCCAGTTCTCCCGCCGTTGAGTCCCTGGTAACCACCGTTCTAGTCTCTGTTTCTCTAAGGTAAGTGCAATCAGGAGTCATCTTTCTGCACTGCTTTTTATGTTCCCTTTTGGTTCTCATGACAATGCCCTGAGCTGGTGAAGGGCAGCCACCTCCGGTCTGGTCATGCATAATGAATTCATAACCTTAAACACAGCTTGTCGCCCACAGGTCAGCATTGATTCTGCCTCCTCGTCCAAGAGGATCTGTGCAGAGCTGCCATTTGATTTAAGAAGCGTTGCTCAGTCCGGCTTAGAAATAACAAACTTCAATGGGGAGCCAAGGGCATTGATTTGTCCCTCGAAACCTACTCTTTCAAAGTCTGGCTGTGTTTTAATGGAGAGCCACAGAGCTGCTACTTTTTCCTCCAGATACAATCTTTTTTCAAATAACCACCTAATAATATGCGGTTGAGATGACTGACAGGATGTAATGAGAACGTGTGTGTGCTCAACCGCTGGACTTTTTTATTTTCCTAAGGAAGAAATATAAACCTAAATAATTCATGTAACGTAACTGACTCCCACACTATTGATTATACGCGTCGCCGTCAATTCGCTGCCCTCCGGCCGTCCCACCAGGTTATTACTTACAGACTGCGGTGGGATTTGCTGCCAGGGTTCCGTTTTTAGAAGTATAAACAACAGGGGGAAATGTTTAGCACACCAGAGAGTTCCTTTCCTCTTGCAAACTACATAAGCTGTGTCTCTGGGTTTTTAATTAATCAGATGCCAGGAGCTGATCCTAAAAATCTCAAGGAGGATCAAAACAAGTGATAAATAATAAGACTGAAATGACTGCACAGAGGAAGGATAAAAAGTTACCAGGACAAACTGCATTACGATTTAGGACCGATGCCAAAGTCATCAAATATTGGTCATTTTCATTGACAGAAGACTAAAATTAAATGACGTATTTATTAACTGGCATATAAGATAACAGCAACCTACATTATTATAAAATCGGGTTCATGGATGGAGAGAAATATAAAATATAGCAAGCTATAAAAACTACTTATCGTTTATTAGCAATTACGAAACTTTTTAGTTAAGTGTTAAGCCATTAATTACCTTGAAGACTTCTTTTCCTCTTCAGAAGGCTGAGAAGTTTCTGTTTTTCTCCTATCTTGAAGGCCAGGTTAATAGCAAGCTATGTAACATGCCAGGGGGCCACTGTGCAGAGATGTTACAGGGAACCTACCGTTACATCACCGCTACATCAAAAAAGGGGCACTGGGGCCCTTTCTACTTTAGAAAAAATGCTGAGTTTTGATAAGCTGTTTATTCTAAGTCAAACAAGCAACAGAATGTGAACAATTTGTAATTCCAGATTTTCTGGGAGCTGGGTCCACGGTTAATAAACATAAGCTTCTCACAATCTAGTCTCGTATTTGTGACAAGTACTTTCTTACCCTCAATATTATTCATAAGTACGGTACGATTTGAGCAATGTCAACTACAGATGGGTTAGAGAGACGGCCAAACAGGACCCCAACGACTACAACCAGCACCCAAAGGTGATACCAGCCCCCGTCCATGCTGCTGAAGGCCGGCACAGGTGAGGCTGTACCGGTTTCTGAGCTTCCACAGCCGAAGAACCACCTGACAGTCTTAACTGTTCTACCACACTTTTCCCACATCTCCTGGCTCAAGAATGAGAGGGACCCCTAATGTCCAAATCATTTTTTTATTATTCCAGACACAGCGGGGCAACGAATATAGAGTAGTTTAATTGAGGTGAATTTAAAGGACCTGTTTTACTCGTAATACAATTTTTAAGTTAAATACCAGGAATGGCTGTTTCTTGTCTGTGCGTTCTCACAGGCAGAGCCCGAAACACACGCAAACACGCCCCCCAGACCCACTCTTCACAGCACTCTGATTCACGGTGAACGGGACTTAGGCCCATTTTGTTCTCTTTCAAAGAAAGAAAGACATTCTGAATTGCTTCACAGATCACAGTCACCAGCTGGCCAGCGGTGCCCTATCACTTAGCATTCCTGTCACACTTTGGGTCTGCTAAGTGCTTCATCAGTTTTATTCTCTTGGCTACCATGCACTTGATGAGTAACCCTATTTCAAATGGACGTTATTACCTTTCGGTTACTTCCATACATTACTAAGGAGAAATAAGGGGCTGGGTGGGATGTCTTGCACAATATTAGTGTGAGAGTTTTATTTGGAGTATTACTATTTCAACCAAGCGGAAAACTTCGGAATAAATAGTATAATGTGATGTACATTGCCATTACCTTCCAATAATTTATACTTATTAGTATTCATGTGAAACTGTTGAGTCTTCTCCAGGGTATCCAACTTTCTGCTGAAACAGAATTGTCAGTAAATCACTGGTCTGCTGGTGATTTTTCAGGTTCTATGACATTTTTGTCTTCTTTTATATCACATCATAGACTCTCCGTCCCTTGAGAAAGTCATATTTCATCTTCACCTAAAGAAAGAATAAAATCCTGGGTTCACAGAGTGAACACTTACATTTCTCTGGGTTTTCAATAAAGTATACTGTTTCAGAAATGTATCAGTTATGAATCATGCTGCTTTTGCATTTTTCAGCATCATTTGCTTATGAATACACACAGATTATATATCAATATATCTCAGGAATTCAGAAGTTGTAAATCACACAATATTACACATCGAAACTACAAGTCAACAACCAGGACCGATGGTTGCTTGCACAATACAGTATTATTTGCCACTACTCTCAACATAAACACCTCAGACTGTGAACACTAGCTCACCTATTACCTGCAACACGTTGATTCATCACCTGCCTTAATTCTATCTAGTCTATGATCTTGGATTTCTTTCCCTGTTAGCAATGCTCATGTAAATCCCAGCAATCAGGACACAGCCCATCCTCACTTCAGGAACCTGCCCTGACAACTATAATCCACAGGCCTCTTCAGGAGTGTGACGAGAAATGCATGTGAATCCCACTGTTAGTGGTCACCACTCCAGCGACACTAGGCACATCCTTCATTCCACTCAGCCTAGACGCCTCACATGTACAAGTGGACAATTACACCCATTTCTCACGTACACACATATTCTAAGATGAAATAATTCAGAAAAAGTAATCAACAGAAGGTACAATGTGAAAGTTGTTTCTAAATTGCCAATGGCTACTATTATACTTGGTCTGTGCACATTACCTAGCAGTTGAATAACACATCATTTCCTGTTTTTCCCAGAATAGACTACAAGCTTTGTGAGGCTTAACAGTGTATACAATAATTTATTGTGCTCTGCATGGCATGCAGTACCCTGGTCAAGTACCCGACCCAGTACAATTTGCTGAGAGATGGATTGGTTCTTATTCATTCAACTAGATGATTAAATCGATTAACAAATAAATTTAACTTGATGGATCTCACTTGGCATTTCATTACCTCTTTTCCTCAAAAGCAATTAAGGCATTTGTGTTGTTTAATGGAGTTTCTTTCTGGAACAAAAGTTTGGAGGAGTAAATAAATAAACAAAACGGGCATACTCTTTGGTGATGGGAATGGAACACTGTTTTAGGATAAAGCAGTGATAAAATTGTTGAAGAGAAGATTGCAAACACTGAGAAAGAATGAAACTACAAAAAGTTAGCAAAGAAAGGAAACAGGAATTTCAAAATAGTCTGTCTGGGACAACTCAAGTTCCTGCTACACAGGGGGCAAGTGGGAAGCTGAGGGAAAGCTGTGAGATTGGTGACCACCACTTTCTCGCTTCGAGCTCTTACGCGACTAGGTTAAACTCTGATGACAAGTCTCTTCATCTGTAAAACGGGGCACAAGAGTAGGGAATCGCTTTTTGGCAATGGTTCATTTTATCAAAAAGCAAGCTCTCTGATTGGTCCTCTAACTTCAGAGAATTTCCCCCAACACATTCGTCTAAAGAGGAGTGAACTAGAATGATCACATCTGAACAGGTAATTAATATAATTATCAGATACCTGATAGATTCAGTACAGAATGGCTCCTGCTCCTCCATCCTCCCCCCATCCCCTCACCCTACTGTAACTCAGCGTAGCCTGGGAACCTGCAAATGTAGCCTGGAAGACTAACAACTTAGCCCCAGAAACAATAACTGGGCTCGGGAGACTGACACTTGCCCTAGCCCTTACCTTAGCCCGGTACATAGAACCCATCCTCGACCAATCAGTAGTGACCACATATGCCTCCCTCTGCCTTATGCCTAGCAACCCCTTTGCCTATATAACTTCACTCCCAACGGCCAGAGCTGCTGCTCTCCCATTGTGAGACAGCCCGGCAGCTCTTCCCCCCAGGAAAGCTCGTCACTACCACCCGGTGTTTCGGCTCGTTTCTATCACTATCCAAGGTCTTCATGATTATGTGAAAGAGGTGACGATTCATGAATCAGGCTGGAATTTTTTGTTTTTTTAAAATTAGCCATATTCTGACATATACTAAGTGACAGTAGTCAGACAGTATTTAAATCCTTTCCTGAAAAAAAAAAAAAGATAATCAAGAGCAGTTATTTACCAAGTTGAATGAACGGGATGAAACTCCAATCTACGCCTGACTTCTGGACATGACTTGTTCATTTGTTACTAATAGTAGGAGCCTTTTTAGTGTTTCCATGAACCAATTTTATCCAAACCTTCCATGTGCATCGATGACCTCAGGCTTTTCCTTGCACATAAAGCCATTCTGCACCTCAGTTATCTGAGATACAACAGTCCTAAAGTTCCACGCCGCCCGCTGCTCCAGTGCATTTTATCCGGAGCTGCAATGCCCATTTCCATCATACTTGATAGTAAAAACAAAACAAAACAAAACAAATCCGTGGGTGTATATTCAAGATTATCACAATGAAACAAGAATTTCGTATAACGCTTACTGTTTCTTTCCACCAACATTTATCCTGAAACTTTTCAAACTGACATGAAAATTGCAAGAATCGTGCAATTGGTGATTTTAGGTGAAGGGTGTGTGACAGCCACATGTCCTTCACCCACAATCACCAACTGGTGACATCCAGCCACGTGTGCCTGTCTGACTCTCTAGAGACACACAACCAGCAGTCGTTCTGGGGTTTTCTTCTTAACTAGAACACACACAACTCACCAAGGCGGGGGTGCCATGCCTCCTCCCTTTCTGACGAGCACCCCCGACTGGAGCCTGGGGGTTTCAGTTCCCCTGCTTTCCCAACCTCATGCCACGACCTGAAGTTACGCCGTTGTACAGCCCAGTGTGCCAGGGAAGAAACGGCTTTTCATCATCGAAGTCGCGTATCTAGACGCGGACTGCGCCCGATGACTAAAAGTGGTTCAGCAGACATGGCCTCCTACTGAGACCGCTCTAGAAGTTTCTGGGCTCTTTGTCTTCCAGTATCTCAGTCCACACTGCATATGGGGGACCAGTTACTGCTCACACAAAATCTTGTTTTATGTTAGATTGTGTACAAAGGAGGAAGAAGCATACCTGTGGACATAACTTTTGTATTTTAAGTTTCCTCCTGAGGAGGAGGCCGGAAGTTGGACACGGGCTGCCCCTGCCTGGTGCGCCCCTCCCCCATCGCGTCTGTCCCAGTGGCAAAGGTTCATCATCGTCCCGAGTCACTGCTCACTCTAGATGAAGGACGAGGTGGGATGAGAAGGGGCAAATCAACCCAGCCGGACGTGACCTACTTTGCAACGATAAAAGTCACTCCCTGGAACCTGGTTGAGGCCGGAGGTCATGATGGGGCCACTGAAGCCAACACGTTCCTGCACCGCACGTGACCCCTGAATGCTCACGAGGAAACCACTTCTTCCGAAGGCAGGGGCGCTCTCACTCCTGCTCAGAGCCACTTACACCAGCGCTCCACAAGTTGGGGGACACATCAGAATCAACTGCGGAAGCTGGTTTTCTTTGTTCTGGCTGCAAGCAGAAGTTCAGCCAAGATGAACCAGATTTTCCAGAACTTTGTGTGTTTCTGAAAGTCATCTGAAACGACGACGCTCTAGTAAATTCCGTTAAGCACCACAGCTTAAGAACCCAGGACTTTAACCACTGTAATTACCACAAAAAAAGGCTGACAAGTTTCAACTGACATTGGCAAAAGAGCTAATAATTTATTTTTCCATAGTGTTTGAGGGGTGGGGAGTATTTGCTTACCTAACCAGTTTCCACAGTTCTCGACCTCGACTCTTACTTTCAATGACTGTATAGGTTTTAGTATTTTAGAGCCTAAGTAAGATAAAAATATTCCGTATTAAAACAAAGTATTTCCAAAGCTTAAGTAAGACTCTTCTATGCTACTTTTCTTTCTTAATCATTAAGCATTTATACTTTTACCGCATGCATTTAAAGTCTTTAATTAAAATGTACACTCTTGAGGTTCTGAAAATCAGAAACATTCAACTCTTAAACATGGTAGTGACAAATACATCATTATATAAATATATTCAATTACTCATCCATTCATTTTACAAATACTTACTGAATGGGCACTTCATGCCAAGGACGTTTTAGGAACTGAGAATATAGCCTTGAAAAAAAAAGTCTGACCATTCTGAGGTTACATTTTGCATGTATTTGAAAGGGAAAGCAGACAGTAAACAATTCATATGTTATCTAAACAAGTGCTTATAAAAACTGGAGCCGCAGAGTGAAGAGGTTGGGGGGCTGGAGGCCAGGAGGTCTAATCACATAGAAGGTTTAACGCAGGGATGCAGAAAAAGCCCACCTCACGTACAGAGGGAGGGTGTCCCCTTTCATCACCAGTGTCACAACTGCACCTCCCTGACCATGCTTAGCGTGATTCCCAGACACCCTCCAGAGACAGCCATTAGGAAACCTCAAAGAAAAAGAGTTTATTACTTAAAAAGGGTTCAGGACATACAACACATGCCTGGGGCAAACAGGGAGGTCATGGGTGGAGAAAGCTTGAGTAGGCCTTGGGGGTACGCTTTTACTGGGATCGAGGGTGGGGGGGCCTAGGGTTTCATGGGCTCACTATTTCTTGGTGAATTTAGAACGTAAGAAGGGGAATTTAAAGCACAGGAAGATAAAAACACAAGCAGCCCAAGCGGTCAGTTACAGAAATCCACCAAACTCTCTAAATCAAAGGACCCTCAGCGAGGGGAGGGAGGAGGCCCAGCTCTTTAACTAGTCCAGTGGTGGCAGCACTGTGTTTATCTGAGATAGCCTTCGGTGAAGTGGGGGCCTCTTTGAAATGGATGCGTCTTTGAAGTGTATTCCTCAGCAATCAAAGGGTAAGTCAGACACTTGCATCACAAAAATAAAAGCCGACAGCCAGGGCTCACAGTACAGTTCGGTGGAGGCTTCTGGAAGCACTGCAGGGGCAGTGCTATAGCAGCACAGCACACACAGTCGCAGCAGGAGGCCAGCCCCGGCCAGCTCCGAGTAAGCGCGCACTGGGACGTGCGCACGAGGAAATCGCCTTGCGACACACCTCCCAGAAGCCATCTCTGTCGTTAGGACTCTGAAGAGGAGATGCAGGCATTTAACAGATTATTTTTGTGTGTATAACCTCAAAATATTAAATGTCACCATGTGAGCCATTAAAATCAAATCATTTATTGTTACTTTTCACAGGTTTATGATTTGGTATAGAATCTCTAGTGATAGCCTCAAACACATGCTCAGAACCTCCAGTACATGAACGACTCTGAGGGACACAAACCGTCGTTACGTAAAATCCGTGAGTGCACACAGCGATGACGACAGTGATGCCAAGAGTCACGCGAACAACTGGGAAGAGCGGAAGACTATCCTGTTTCTACAATACTATCTATTTTTCAATTTCACTTAATTGCTTCATCCACCCAACTAAAATTTCATATATAAAAGTCAGCCAATTTTTGTTTTGGATTTTTTGTGTTGGGAAGAGAAGGGACTGCTGTACACACGGGCTTTAGTGCTTAACATCATGGCCTCCCAGAATCTCAGTCTCCAAAGGAGACTTGATACCAACGACAGGTTGTCAGGCTTACGGTTCGACGCCTTCAACGTGGGACCTCTGGACCTCCCAGGACAGCCTAGCTTGTCTCCGGACGTGCCCTTACCTTGAACGGGGCTGCATTCCCTGTTACCCACGCCCACGACGGGCGCAGGTGTGCACACGCTGCGAAGACCCCTCTGCGTATTCCAAGGAAGCTGGTCTCTCAGCCCGAGTCCCGAAGATCCCAAAGATCTAATAGTGACGATTTCATGTTGAATAAGTTCTAGGAGAAGGGAACTAAGACGAACAGAAAAGCTGGAGACTTGCAGTTGAGTATTCTGAGTGAGCTGAGCATCCTCACAGAGGCCTACGAACGCTCCGGGGACTGAGGCCGTGACTGCCTTCGGCCGCTGGCCCTCAGCAGTGCACACAGGACACTTGATACCCATTTGTTGAAAGCATAAATTGCAAGACAGTAACTGCTGCTTTTCCACCCGTTGTTGACATCACCTTTCAGTTTCTACGGGATGGAGTTAAAGTTGAGGGCCTCTGAATATTATCAGCAAAGTATACAGGAAAATGAAATAATTTTCCTCTCTATAATCAATATCCTCTAATATTCTAAACCTGTGTCTACGTCACATTCCTATCTATCCACACTATTCACACACACCAGTAATCTTACTGGGTACTTATATCCCCGTATTCATTTTCACTAAATGCACACAATACAAAGACTTTCAGAGATGTTTATGAACCTAAATATTTGTAAGTGTAATTACAATGTTAAAGAAATAATTTTCACTTCTCAAGTTACAGGAGGCCAAGCAAATTGAAAACAGATTAGGATTTTACATTTTTAATGCCTTGGATTTTTCTCTGTGGTGAGCGATGACAGAAATTCTAAATGTAGTGAGAAAAGAAATATATGAAACCCGATCGAGTGAATTTCTGAGCTGTTGCTATGTGACAGTCGGGTTCTAAATATGCACCACGTGCAACTCATGTGATCTTCATCATTCAGAGATGGTGCAAACATCCGTGAATTAAACACAGGAGCAGAGGAGTTAGGAGTCTTCCCAGCTTTACACAGGTGGAGGATGGCACAAGGACCAGAATCCAGGCAGCATGACACGGGCGCCTCCACACACACAGCCTCAGCAGGGACCAGGCCTGTCACAGGCCCATGGAATTTGTGCACAGCTGAAGGCACTGTCACCCTCACTGGAACAGGCCCTCCCCTAACCAGCTGCTCTGCCACGTCCACAAGTTGTGTGGGACCAACTGTTGGGCTGTCACTCCTGTGCCACAGCAAGTCTCACTAAGAGACATGTCCAACAGCACAAAATGTGAAGCACAAATTTAAAAATGAACATTCGGGATAAGATTTGTGTTTTCACAATGTACTCTCCCCACTTGGCACTATTTTTAGAAAGGACACTCTTGAGGCTTCAGGGTCCCATCTCACAAGGGCCCAGGGAGAGTGAGGAGCGGCTATGCTGTGTCCAAGGTCCAAGTCAGCAGTTGGTCAGGGACTCAAATCCACTGTCCTAACGTTAAACTCTGTAATTAATAATTAAAAATGATCAGGTTTTACAAATACAAACTATCAAACCTATAAATCTTAGGTTCTTAATATATAAGGGGATCAGATTAGAATGTTATGCCTCTCAAGTGTGTTTAAACTCTAAAATTCTATTTCTGTAAATACGAGTAACTTACAATTTAATAAAAGGAAAAAAAGGCCTCGTGGACGATCAGTCTTAGCTGTCCTCTCTACCTGCACAGGGAATTACTCATGTCACAAAAACCCAAAAGATAAACAGGAAAAAAGAAACGATTACATGTCTTCAATTAATTTATTGTAGAAAAACACAGGTTTACAATTGGTGCCTTAGGCAGGACATCAGGATTCAACTAGTAATACAGACGTTCAAAAAACCCTTAAAGATTAGTCCAAAGTAGAAAATTGTTTACCTGCTCCTGGACTCAGACACATTTCAGAAAAAATAGATTATTTATAAAAATAAAATGGCAAACTTAACCCCATGAACTGACAGTCTTAACACCCCACATTGGTTTATTTGAACAATTTCTGCATAATAAGAATAGCTGGGCTATTTTATTCCCTGTCCTACCTCTATGTTATACTAAACAATGATGAAAATATTTAAATTACTTTTTGTAAAACCCAAACCCAAAAAAAGCCCCTGAAATAAGACACAAGAAACAACAAAAACCCACTGGTTTTTATATATATAGCTAACTGCTTAACTACTCACACAGACCTTTCTTTCAACCTCTAGATATTTGGCTATTAACGTTACTTCGAAATCGGACAGCAGGAAGCACTGTGAGTGAAGAAGAATATGAAAACCCCAAGTCCAATCCACCTCTGCAAAGTTTCAGAAGGCTAGAGCAACATGAAGATTTACGGTGAAACAAACCAAAAGGGCCGCGAGGCCCAACGGGTACACATTTTAAGAACACGCACTCTCTCTCTCTGAACCATCTTTGAATATTGTCTGAGCAGCAGGTTCAACAACGCAAGCATCCAGGATTCTGAATTTTAGAAGCTTAGAAATTGGACTTGATTGCAACTAAAAGAGAAGGCAGGAAACTCCAACGATGGAAGGACAGTCTCTCTACTGATGTGGAATCATAGGAAGATTTACCACTGAATTAGGATAATATCTGTTCTACTAAATTCGTTAAGAAATCTACCTTTATTTTGAATTATTTTTTCTGAAATGAAAATAGCATTCCAAGTAAGCTCTGATATCACACGGAAGGGAATAATACATGGTGAACATAAATTTTCAAATTTGTTTTGTGAGGAATCTGACAGTACCCTAAAGTAGAGAGAAGTACAAAGCAAACTTTTCATATAAAACAAAAGCAACTGAATTACTCACTTATAAACCATTTTGTTTTTCCAATGGACACACTTTGGAAACATAAACACAATATGGGGCAACAGTACAGAGTTGTGAAGAAGGTAACAGACCAAGACATTAATTTATAAACAAAAAAAAAAATCTCCGAAGACAAAGATTACTGGACTTTGGTTTGCTGACACATACTGAGCCTTTACTTTTTAAGAAGTTTTCCCTACTGAAGTCTTTCACTTACAGGTGATACTTGAGAGAAGGCAAAAGCACGCAGAGGACAGACAGCTGATGGCATCAGCCTGAAGGAGAGGCAGTGACACTTTCTGCAACCTCCCGCTGTCACTGGTGGTGACTAGGTTTTAAGTTCCTTCCTAGGCTGGGACTCTCTAAGGAGCTTAAGTGGGGGACCCACACTCACCTCTGCTTTCCGCCGCCGCAAAGCGAGCCTGACCACCGGGAACGTGACCTTCCGAGAGCCCCTCACTACTGTCTGTCACACTTGTTCAACGAAAAGCACTTATCTCTGATTTCCGTGAGGGCTCGCATTCCGCTACTTCCTGACATTCCCCGTGACTGCGTATTAGAAATGATGAGGTGCCAAACATTAATAATTATTATATACGAATGAAGTACATGGCTACAACAGAACAGTTATGACTAACTCCTTAGTTCTGAAGATACAGAGTTTCAGCTTAGTGGCGATCGGCGTGGCATCAGACATAACCAAAGGCTGCCGTCGGGGACCAAAGCCCCAAACCACTTCAGCATCAGGACCATGAATTCCATAGTTTTAAAGTGATTACAAACATTTCCAAGTGTTTAATAAAATCCTTTATACTGGATAATGTAATTACTCAATGAATAACCACCCAAATAAGTCACCTAATGAAAATCCTAAACTTAGTTAAAACAAAGGCCTCAAAAATAAACCCACCTACAACGCACACTGAACTGTTACTTTAGAAAACACTGATCTGTGTACGTGACTGGGGACAGAGTCCCCACACTGCTTCCGATGGAGACAGGACAAGAGGGCGTGGCTGACATGACAGGGAGGGTGGTGAGGGTGACGAGGATGGGGAGGACGAAGAGGACAGGGAGGATGGGGAAGATGGACATGACAGCGAGGACAGACAGGACAGGGAGGGCAGACAGGACAGGGAAGGCGACAGGACAGAGGGCGGACAGGACCAGGAGGACAGACAGGACGGGGAGGGCGGACAGGACAGGGAGGACGGGGGGGTACGGGGACGGGAATGGGCCGACCTCTTCAACCACTGGACGTGAGTTCTGTCCACAGGCTGTTTATGCCGCTCACTGTGAACAGGGACATCCCACAATGGTACATAACAGACGTCTGTCAATGCATCTGGTATGCGTGTGGGTGTGCAGCTATGTATGCACGTACACGCACGAGAGCTGCCGAGAAAAATCTAGCCATAACTGCCTCTATTTTTCACGTTACATGGCTGGGTACTTTCTGGACAGCCCTTGTGTATGTCACCATGAAGTTCTCGTGTCCTTAACATAAAAATATGATCTATATTACTCTTTAAAAAGTAGCAAGAGCTTTTTATCAAAAGAAATTTTCAGAAGAAATCCCAATACAGGGCACAGAGAGAAAAGCAGCAGGTGTCCCCGCTGAAGCAGGGTGGCAGTGACAGAGGCCCCTCCCCGCTGTGCCAGCCGACCCCCACTGAAGGGTGTCCAGGGCATGGCTGGGGATCACTGCTCCAAGTAAGTCCAGCCTTTGTTGCAAAAATGAAACATAAGACTATTTTTTTGGCCACACTACAGGCTAACAGGAAAATTTTACAATGCAACTAAATATAAAGTTAAAAAGTAACATTTCCTCTCTCTTAAAAATAATAACAAAATAAAATCGCTATGCTATATAAAACCAAATTATTTTTAATATCATAATCTTAATTTGACCTGTGGAAAAAGTTATTAGCTCTCTTTAAAGTGCCTGAATTTTAAAGACTTAATTGTGTCCATACAAATCTTATCCAAAATACAAGAGGATGGATGGTAGGAGGTGGAGGTACTCTTTTTCTCCATCAAACATGTATCTTCTACCTGACTGAGCTGCCCGAGAATCTTAATTCTGCAACAGAACATTCAGATAAAGACACACGCAAACAGGACTGATTTGTTATTAACAACATCAACAAGGCTAACTCTGATAGAGTGTTTTTTGTTTGTTTTAGACAAACATTTCCTCTCTTTGCTCCAATCATCCCCCCATTTATGGAAGGACTACTTTAATCCATGCAGTTGCTATAAGCAAAATACAGATCACACGTTCCCTTCCGTAAAGGTCAGGGTTAAACGTCTAAGTTCAAATAAATAGACTCTCCGCTAGCCCGGAGGCCTGTCCCACGTCCGCAGCGGGGGAGCCTCAGTCCTCCTTCTTCTCCAGCGCGTCTTTGGGTCCCTGCATGGAAGGCAGGGGCGGGTCTCCGCCCCTCAGGTCCTGCTGGCCTCTGCTCTCATCCAGAGGCTCCTGGTTGTCACTCTCACTTCTGGACACTTCATACCGCTCCTCTACGTAACCTCCATCGGCGTCAGCCGTGTAGATGCCGTAGCACATGATGCTGATGACACTCAGTGGCAGGCCGAAGAGAAAGCAGCCCATGATGGGAGAGCTCTTGAATATGGACTGTGGAGAGACAACAGACCTCAGTCCCTGAGAGACGCCTTCCCACGCAAAGAGCGTGAGTGAGTCAGGCGCCCGTACCGACGTTTTGCTCCTGCTGCCACCTGACTGCTTTCCGTTGTAATGAATTGATGCCAGTATTTCTGCAGTTACTCCCGTGTCAAAGCCACTGTAAGAGACACCTTGTGTGTGTCTGTGTAACCAGCTACTGGCAGCAGAAAAAGCACCAAATACACTCAATAGCCTTCACAAAAGACGCTTCCTTTTCCCACATTAACCACAGCTCTGTGCCGCACAGCTCTGGGGCTGTGTCGGGGCGGCCGGGATCTGCTCACTGACAAGGCTGGTCCTGTACCACCCACAATGGACACACGCTCTCTTCATGTGGCCTTTCAAATACTTTTTACTTATCTGGTTAGTAGAAAAACCACAACAACTTAATAATGTCCCCCATTCTATGAACTGTCTCCTCAGCTCCTAGCAAAGTGATTTTAATGGCTAGGTTTTTCATGTATAATATATTCCATGGGCTGTGACTCTGAGAAGCACAGACAACATCACAAAGAGCAAGGTCAATGGACTGAGATACCAGAAGAAAGCTCACGAAACTCAAGGCATTTTCAGGTGAAAGTTTAAGCAAGGCTAAGAGTGAGGAGGTCACCGTGAATTCGAGCAAGAGGCCGCGGGAGGCTCAGGTGGCGTCTAGACCGAGGGGGACCCTGCCCGAGACAAGCAGCATGCTCCCACGTGCGCCACTGCCCCGGGAGGCAGTGCCGGAAGCCACATGTCGGTCCTGTCCTCTGGGTGGCAGGCAGAGCATGGGAGGGGGCCAGGGCACCACGGACACCACGTGCTAAGGGCCGGTCCGCGCTGGGGGCAACAGGAAAGGAAGGAAAGGTCACTGATGAACTGAAGGACACATGGAATGAGAATTTATTTCTTACCACGAGGTCAGCTCTCACCTGATGACCGCTTTGGGCCAGAATGAATAAAAATACTCATGGGCCGGCTCCAGACAGACAAGAACTAAGTCTAAGGCCCCAACAAATTTAGGGACGTCTCTGCTGTCAGCTGAGGGAGAGCCAAAGATGGGGCAGAAAGAAAGGTTTCCGTGAGCTCTAAGCAGGAAGGGTTCAGACCCAAGGGTGGAAGAGGGCAGGAAGAGGACACTGAGGAACACGACGGCATGCAGTCCACTTAACTGGCTGCAATCCCAGGTAACTTGCCAATCACAAAGACCTGAGCAGCCACAGATGCTGCTGCCTCCTGATAAATACAGTTTTTCAGTGTAAATACACTCGTTCTTACCTTGAAACTTCAAGACGTGTTTTTACCCACCCCCCTGAAATTCCAGATTTTACCTTAGTTAGACGTAAAGAACCTATGTACCCATGTATTTTCAATTATCAATCAAATTAAACTGTCAAACTTACCACAATAGTAGATTTGGCATCAAATACTATTCTTTTCAATCTCTGCAACATGCTATCACCTCCTTGGGCCTTAAATTTAACAGGAAAAGACAATTAAATTGCTTTTGAAGTACTCCTCATTTTTCTATTACATCATCTCCCATCTGCGGGTCAGGGCCGAGGCCGGAAGACACAAGCGCCTGAGCATGCGCGGTAATTCTCTTGTTTCTCTGTCCCACCTCCTCGATCCTCCCAGGCAGAACCACCCTCCCTACCCTCCGTCCTGCTGTGAGGCTGTAATGACCCGGCCCCCTTGCTGAGTGTAGCTGAGACTGTCAGACTCTAGTGGCTGCAGGGTCTTTGCTATTGTGTAGGGCGAGTTTCCTGAGGATGAAGCTCAAACAGAGAAAGTGCTGAGAGAAGAATTCCTGATGGACATCAATCAGGTCCCCAGCATCCAGCCGCCCTTGGAGGTGGCCTCATCCCCCTTGCGTTTCTAAGGGGAGCCAGCAAGACCTCTTTGTCGTCAATGGTTCAAGGTGAGTTTCACTAACTTACAAACAAGGGTTCTCACTCACATTCCATTTCAACACGTGCTATTTTCGCAAATACAAAATTCCTACTGTGTGATTACGTTTCCAGAGCAGAAATACCTGTGACTGTGAGCCAAATTTTCTTATAAAGTCTGTGTAAATATGAAATGAAACTCTCACAAATAATTACACTTCATGAAACCAGAGAAGACACTTATTTTCTATTTTATTCTAATCTGAGTTGAGATGCACGCTCGTCACGGCCTGTGACGTCATTTCACGGCCCTCTAATACGGGCTGCAATCCAGTCTGACAAACACTGAAGTGAGGTTTACAGAAAAATAAAGTTAGGAGCACACATTCCTAATTTCTGAGAACTACGTTACAGAATTTGGAACTCTCCACTGTACTCTGATTCTCAATAAACATCCTTATTTCTTAGGAAACCGTGGTCTTATTTACAGGTTTCCTTAGAAAACCAACCTGAGTAACTTAACCCTCTGGAGCCTCGCATTCAGGAGGGTCCTCAAGAGCCAGGAAAGCTCACTCCTGACAGCACTGCACCCGGCCAACTTCAGCAGTGCCTCCCCATCACCGTGACAACCAAAATGCCCTGCAAACAAGGGCATTTCCCCCATGAGTGGCGGCCCCCACAGAAGAACCTTCTGTGTCTCGCAGGATGGGACTGTCCACATGTGGGAGAAGCAGTGGACGGAGGCAGGGCCTGGCCACTGCCCCCGCGATGGCTGGCCCTCCCTCTCAGAATCGGAAGAAAATGCTCCCTGTCCTCCGGCCCCTCCCATCATCCTCTGAAAGGGAAGCGAACGACCTACTTCCACCGAGCCGTCCAGAACGCCGCGGATGAACTGCACCATGTCCTCGGCGCTGCGGACCTGTCTGTCCAGTAAGAAGTACTGCTGGTTCGAAGTATTCAGTACAACTACAGTCGGGACTTTCAGTTCACTGCGAACAGAAAAACGAAGACATCAAAATATACATTAAACCCCCAAAACAACAAATACCCTCATATGTATTTACACTACATCTAAGTAACTCTAACTACGAAAGGAAGAGAGGCACAGGGTCCGGCAGAAGAGAAGCCCGGGCGTGAGTTACGATTTTGTTACAAAATCATAACCATACGAGCTTATGGTGACACAAGTAAGGGCCCCTTTTTAATGAGCTGGTCTGCTACACCACATCTTCTATTACACAATCATAAGCATGGATGGTTACGATATGCAATAAAACCATAACTCAGGTCCGGACCCTGCTGTATTCATAATAGTTTTGCCTCCCTTTACCTACATAAAGAAAATTTCAAATTTTGCATCAATTTAAAAATAGCTAAATTAAGATTATATGAAAAACATTCTACAATACAGCATCAGACAACGGAGTATAGGTAGCCCCGCATAACATGGCTGGAGACCTGGGGAAGCCCTCGCTCAGCACGGCACCCTAGAACACGGTTTCATTCCAATAGCGAGAGGATTAGAGAAATTCGCAAACACCACGGAGCGTAATGAGAGCTTTTAAGAGAAACGATATTTAATACACGTTAATATGCCACACTTTTGGTGAAAATTGCTTTGATAAAGATACTTCTCTTAATTATAAAAATATACTAGTATGTTTTTTTAATTTTTGGAACCTGACCCCCTTTTTTGTACCAGTTCTTTGTTTCGCATAACATGGATTTGTATAATACAGCATTTAAATGAACCCGACACAACTGTGTTATACGGGGGTCACCTGTATTCACAATTAAACTTTAAGATAAAAATTAGTATGCACAAGTACCAATTTCTGGGCATTTATTTTAAATGCCATTGTGTGAACCAAACACAGCTCACTCGGTGACACGGCACTCCGGTCACCAGACAGGAAGAGGCTGGCTTCCACAGTCATACTGCCTGTTTTCAAATCCAGGCTTTCCCATAATTTAGGATTTTAAGCTTGATGTTTTGCATTTATAAAGGTGTGTGCAGAGAGGCATACCTATCTTGTTATGAAAATTCAACTGAAATACTCAGCACAGTACTCTGTATGTATGTAACACAAGTGCAATGAGTACTGTTCCAAATTCTCTGAACGGCCCCCAAAGTTTCCACCCCACCCCTGTGAAGTTTTACACTTCAGTGCTGAACGAGACATCGATTCAGTCTGCAGACAGAAACAGCAATATTGCCAATATGGGTCACTGCATTGAAGTCATTTACTTTTTTCCTTTCAAAGACAGGCTTTTGCATAATGCTATAAGGAAGGTGTTGAATTCTGCATGTCCAGTACACATCAGTCTGTAGGGCTATCTGTATGTCTACATAAAAAGTGTCGGGCGAAAGTACAAAACCCTGCAGCAGGCACGCTCACACCACCGATTATCACACACAAGTAACTGAGTCCAGGAGACTGCTCTGTTGTGCAAATTCTCTATCCCCACCATGCCACAGTCTTCTCCCAGCGAGGCAAAATGTGTTCCTGTGACCCGATGATGGAGCACTGCCATGTGACGCCGTCAACGGGAAGGTAACGGAAGTGACGACGCAGAGCCGTAACGTATGCTTGCACAGCGGGGCTTGCCTTCTGTGACGGCCATGAAAAGAACTGCCCAGGAAAACACCCTTCCAGGGCCAAGGACAGTAGAGACACGTGGAGCAGACCTGAACCGAGCAGTCTGGAGCCAAGTCCAGCTGCAGTCTGCCAAGGTCAGCCACCCCCAGACACTGGGTACCAGAGTGCTTTATTACCCAGTACTATCATCAGGCAACAGTTAACTGTTTGTGTAATTAAAAAAAAAACAAAACTTAGTGTTCATACTTGTTCATAAAAACATTAAGAGGCAAGTTTTCGACTTAAACCAGTTTAGCTATCATAATGCATGAGTAGAAAAAAAATTCTATTTTTATGGAATGGATCAGAACCTGGCCTTCCTATACAAAATACATCTTGTGAAAAAGTTAAATATGCAGTTCAACTAGAAACTATTTGTTTTGAAATAATTCAATTTGAATAATGATGGAAAAGAACATTTCATCCTATTTCCTCTTAATTATACTCACAAAACCCAACACAAAATAATGTAATAGACCCAAGGTCTATGAGAGTACCTATTTTGAGAAAAAATAAAAAATACAGTCAATGCCGCCACGTACTTATTTTACATAATGCCATGTATTTGCCCTAAGTTAAAAATATTTTAGGCATGGACACTTACTAAACTGCATTACTTTATCTGTCACTATTAATGTCACCATAGTTAAGAGCTTTTGGAGCAGGACAGAACTGGATTTAAGGACTTTTTGGACATCCTCTGGCACATATTTTGACTCCCCAGAAATGAAGATAAAACCAGCATTTCCACCTCACCCAGTTACTGTCAAAGTTGGAGAATAAACAATGACCACCAAGTCCAGTGTGGGCCGCAGGGTAAGTGTGCACTAAGGACTTGCACTTACATAACCATCACTCCATGCTCTCTCTCTTCTCTCACAAAACCCAGAAATAAAAAGCACAATATGAATTTAAAAAAGCAAAACCCCCGAACTCTAAGGAGTTGATGTTCGAGACAGCTGTTCTCTGATCACAACTGTAGCTCCCAATTCCTATCTCACAACTCACGAGAGATCACACTTATGAAAGGACGTCTATCCATCCCAGATGTCCTGAATGGGACCCCGGGTCACGCAGCTGTTTACTGGACCAAACTGCTTTGGTCACCTGCAAGCTCTGTTAATATTTTTCTACTTTGACTATTTAAAATTTAGGGCCAAATCTTTCAAGTACTTTTAATAATTGTACAGAGCCCTTACTTCTTTTCCTTTGTCTTGATTCTTCACTATGTATTTTTACCTGGTACTTTATATCTCTGGTAAACCCCCTCAAATTAGAATAAAAAATTGAGTGTAAACGAAGAAAGATAACACCACTTCATAATTTCAGGCTTTTAACTGGAAATTATGACTGTCACTTGCGTTTTCAGTTTGGTTCTCTCTCTCCACTGTCCTTATTTGGAGAACGGAAGGCTCTGCCCCGCTCCAGGCCAGTGAGGGAAGGCACCGCGGCCGGCAGCTACAAGCGGAGCTGGAGGCACGAAGACAGCGCAGGGCTGTCGCCACCCCGGGGCCCCATGCCCGCTGGCAGGCGCATCGTCTCTAGTGAGCCCCCCCCCCCCCCCCGCACCATTTTAAAGCTCCACCACTCTCTTAAGCCCCGTTTTGTGTTGGCCATTATGCTCGGCCTGAAATGACCTCTGCATTCTTCATTCATCTAACTTCTCCTTCCTTAGGACTTAATTACTGCCTCCTCCTCAGAGCATTTTCTGACCCCTCCCACCTGAGTGTGCACTGGGGTGGAGGTGGGAGTCTGTTTCCAGAACCCTCTCCTCCCAGACCGCTTCACAGAATTCTGTGATGATCATGTCTTACCCAGGGACTCTAATTTACTCGCCTTTTACATCAACAGCGCTAAACGCAGTGTACGACATACAGTAAATACTCACTAAATCTCCACTAAATGGAGCAGGCTCTATCTACGTGGTTCCATATAGGTGTAGCAAATGTTCTCCAATATCTACTTTCAACTTTCTGAAGTGACAAATCAGATCTTTACATCAAAAACATAATTGATGAAATTATTATAAAACTGCATACTTTTCCTATAAAGTTAGTCTGCTAAATTCTTCTAGAATAACAATTAATTCTTCAATGATAAAAGTTTTCTACTTAAGTTACATTTCTTCACTATAAGTGAACTTAAGGTAAGGTGTGTATTGAACAGAACTACAAACATTTCTAAATTTTCAAAATACTTTAACTTACTGACTTTGAATTGGGAGACAATTTTCTTTTAGTATAGAACAATATAGAAGTTTCAAATACACATTTAAAAATTAAAGTAAAATACGTAACAGGAGAATATCTTCATCAATATATACCAAATATTTGCATTTTTCAGCTATTAGTTCTTCCTTCTGTTTATCTCTCAGAAAACAGAAATTTAAAAACTGAAAGAATTGATAGCAAAATCATTTCATCATTTAACATTTTACTTACTCCATCAGCAAGGTATTTATATAGTCATTTCCATCCATATGTCCAAACTGAAAATCCCTAACAAACAAGGACAACAAAAGTAAAAGAGAGAGAAAGAGCAATATTAAATACAAAGAAAGAGCTGAATTTGGCAAGCATGTAAACACACAGATCACATACAATTAATGTGGACATGAGTGTAAATTCTACAGGCTTCGAGATACAAATACACGTAAGTGTAGAATTAAACAGTCGCTAAGACATTCTACTTTGTTTATGTTTAAAATGTAGGGCAGGGTTAGCTTTTCTGACTAAAATCTGCTGAGGAAGAATTACTCCCTTACTCTAAAACAGGACCATGTGGAAGGCGCTCATGCCAAGTAACAGGAGAAAGTTAAGTATGTATCGCTGATACATCACTAAGAGGGAATAACAACTCATTAATGTAACAAATTTACATTAACTGTCTCCTACGGCAGCACAGAATGATTTAGCACACAACAGAAACATCACTAATTTTTATAACTGTCATTCTCTGAGTTCCTGTTACAACCATCATCTGTCTGACTTGTGACTGCTTAACTTTATCTCAAATATATGAGTATACATGTGTACTTTTTTACCACAAACTTAACCGAAAGCCTGTCAAGAAGCACGTATAATAAATTAAAACATTTTTTTTTTACTTGTAGGACATATATCAACAAATTCCAAGTCCAGACAATTCATACAGAAATGTGATTTGCTATAATTCACTTTAGCTTCTTGATTCATCTTGTCAGGTATGAAATGCTACTTCTGGTTTACTACAGTACAAAGCATAATGAAAGGTAAAGGACTCATCCAGAATGCTAGCACCTACCTGTGGAACTGGTCTCTGTAATCTCTAGCCACTTCCTGAATAACCGACTTTAATCTGCAGAAGAACAAATACATGATTATTTCATTTCTTCACTTGAGAAATGTATTACAATTATCTGGTGATTGCATCTGCCACCTTATCGAATACTGCAGGACCAGACTCTACGCCAAGTTCATCTGAAGCCACATAAAGTCTGAATTAGGTGACACCTGAAGCACAGAACTATTTCAAGGCACGATACCTGGTATGTTCAACTGATGTATTTTTCTCATCAATAACGGCAACAGCCACAAGCTTCCCTGAAATTAAGAACAATATATCTCAATTCAATAACCCTCATTACATAAACTTTCCAACAATTCCTGAAGCTATGAATGGGGAATTTGCAGTAAACATTGTTCCTAGAATTTAATTCTAATAATGCTGCTCATGTTATACTCAGTAGTCAATCAGGGAGTTAGTCACCTCAGAGCGAGAAGATCCCTCCCACCTCCCATCTTCAAAAGGTAAGTAAGAGTAAATACTTATCAGTTCATATTCAAAAACTATGTTTTTCCTAACAACCCACAAAATGAACAAAGTAAGTACTTTGTCAAGAGCTAAAACCATAAGTTAGTTGATAAAATTAGTGTAGCTCTGAAGAATGGCGTGTAAGAGAATGACTTTTACACTGGTGTTCCCTGTGGTACCAGGACCACGCACAAAATCAAGTGGGCTGGTACTTTCTTTCCCTGTGTAGGACTAAGTGATACCGATTGCCGACACCCTCTAGGAGGCAGGGCACTGGGGTCAGAACCAGACACTGCCGTGCAGCAGTGCCTACTCGGTCCCAGGCAGGGAGAGCAGCGGTGACTGTCCTTCATTAGTGGTGAGACTTAAGCTCAGTGAACGTCAACTTTCCTTAGAAACTGATGTCGATATCAAAGTTAGTGGGAGGGCTGAATGAGGTTACACGCACAAAAATATTGGGACAGCAGCTTTCGGCTCAGAGCGGGTACATAAATGCAGGATTAGATCAATTGCCTATTCCCACATCTTAATGCTTTTCCCATAATTCCACACTGCTCACGTGTGTCTTTAAATTCCACACAATCTTGACTCTTCTTTTAACCCTCTACTGAAAACATTAATTCACAATGATTATTTCTTCTCTTGAAATATGATTTCATTTACTATTCAGTGCTGGATTTTTGCTGTGCTTCTTTAATTCCCAAGTTCTTCCTGAGTTTGTTTCCAAAATGCCTACAACATGCAGAGCACCTCCACACAGGCCAACGTGGGCAGCTTCTCACACACTAACTTCACAATTCTTGAGCACAAGCACCATGCCGGCAATGGGCTGGTTCCCAGGGACACAGTGATGTGCACTCATAGCACAGCCCTGGGCTTGTGGAAGAGACTCACACAAACAGAGGTAGGTAAACAATGAGTGGGGTTGTGAAGGGAAGCACATGGGGCTTTTTTATAAAAGAGCATTACACAGGAAACTAATGTTGTCTCAGGGGCCCATGAAAGATTTCCCTAAGGATGCAGTATTTGGTCTGCGTGTGATGCATAAATGCAAATTAACTACACAATTCCAGGCAAAGGATAGGCAAAGGTTGTGAGAGTTCTATTCAACTCTTCATACAGAATCAGCTTCCTGAGGACAGTTCCTGGCTGGTTATATTTTCTCATTTACTTATCATCCAGGCTGTGTTTTCTTACTGCTTTCACTTCTATAAGTAAGCCCTCTCTAGCTAATTTTTGATCCACAAACAAAGCTATGTTCTTTGGTAATATTAATCTATATTCTCATAATGCAGAGCTGGCATTCAGATCTAAGAACACGTGAAATTATAAAACTACTTAAAATTCATTTCCCACAGAATCAGATATAAGTAATCAATTAAGGAGAAATTCTGGAGCATGATGGAGACTGCAGGTATGTTGTTTACCGGTGTCTCCAAGTTCATACAAGAGGAAGCCGTCCACAGTCAGGTAATTCTGAAACCTCTCCCTGTTGATCCACGATGACAGCTCGCCGTCTTCATACTCTTCAAAACAAAGTTGGTAAATTACAGTGTAGAAATGTCTTTAAAATGTTTATATAACATTCTAGTCTAGTAGTACGTATACAATGCTTGACACAGGACCATCGTAGGAACCTATTCTAGACAGTCAGATTACAGGAGGAATAACGCACAGAGCAACTCCTCACTGGGCGTTTGCTGCCCTAAGGAACCTCCTACCGCCTCCTGGGAATTGTGGGAGCAGGTATTTGATAACGCCAAGGAGTGAGTGTAAATTCTGTTAAAATGTTATAGTAGCATGGGATTGTCTAAAAACAAAAGTCCACATTTTTTTTTAGGAGGAGCATAATGAAGCACACAATGATGTGCCACAGATTTGCTTTAAAATAATTCTACAAAGAAAAACACTTGTTGAGGCAAAGGTGGTAAAACCCGGGTAACTGTCTAACCTGGGTGACGGCATGTGTGTAGGGTTCATTACGTCCGCATTCTCTTTACTACAATGTATGTTTCCTGTAATAAAAACATCTTAAAGATAGACCAAGTGCTGGCTTCACGGAAGCAGTGCTGCACAGCAGGTGAGGCCAGCAGAGAGAGAGGAGGAGCCAAGAACAAGAACAGCGAAGAGTCACCGCTGCCGAAGAGGCTTTATCCCTTCACCCTTCTGTGCATCTGAAATACGGCAGCTTTTTAAAAGCTGATTTTGAACACTTTAAAATAATGTATAGACACTGCACAGGGTTTACTTCTCAAAAAGGAAAATGACCTAACAAAAAAAATAAATGAATAAATAATATAAATAAAATCCAGAATAAATGAACACTAAATGAAAAACTAAAGCTGAAGGCTAAGAATAACATGTGACATTCAATTAACAGGAATTGTGAGCAGCAGCTGCATTCACCAAATCTTCCATCGACACCTAAGTCCTATAACAGACAGAGCATTTTAGTTTTAAAATGTCTTCTACAACTAAAATTCTGGAACTTACCATCATAAACAAAGTACGTTTCATCTTTGAAAACCAGCACAGCAGGCATCTCTTTCAGCGTCACGTACTGCAAAAATCAGAGGTATGAATAATATTATCATTTAAAAAAGTTCCATTTGTAGCTATGATTTCAAAAGTATTAAAGGATGTAAAACACAAACCAAAAAGCACAACAATGACAAAACTGTTACAAACAGTCAAAGCGAGCACAGTCCTTCCCAAGTTCACCCAAGGGCTGGGTTTGAGCTCCCTTTACAACCCCCCTGGCACAGTGCCCTGTGTGCTCTGCTGGAAATCATGGACTATTCTTAGAGTTGCTAACAACCCTCAAGTTACTGTGGGGAGTCAAGGATGAGAGGCACGTGAGGGGGCGGAGGAGCAGTACACAAGGGCCCATCAGCAGGGGCAGGGCCGAGTCCTTCCCCATCTCGGGCACTGGCAGTATCTGCTCCGTGTCGGGTTCACTCTGGCACAGGTCTGTGCCTGGCTCCTTCATGTCAGTAAGTCCCAGTTCAAATATTTCCTTCTCAGACACACAGTTCTCCATCGACAACTCCACCTCTAAACGGCCCCACCGTCACAGGGCTCCTGAATTCTTTTCGCAGCACTCAGGATATCCTGTTTAGACATTTGTTCACTGAGGATCACTATCTCAGTATGAAGACCTCACCTGCGACACGGAAACTCAGTGCGCCCCCTCCACCCACGAGAATGTAAGTTCCGACCCCTCAGGGTCATGGTCATCCGGCTTGTCATCAGTGCAGGACTTAATATGGTGCATGGCGCAGGACTAGAGGATAAGAAGTAGTGTTACAAAATTAAGGGATTCAAATCCAATTTTAAATATTACCTCAGGAACCACTTCTTCTGAGGCCGAAAAGAAGTATGTATATACAATTAATTCTGACGCAGCATCTATGTATTTCTCCTGTGGAAATAAATATAAACAAAAAAAGATGACTTAAATATTAGGATCTAAACTCATTTTCATGAAACATTCAGAGCAAGTGTAACAGTATCATCGCTATATGATCACAATATTTTACCGTCAGTCCTTTAATATGAAAAGATGAAATATAAGCAAATGAAATAAATTGTTTTTAAGGCAAAAACCACTGTAGTGAAGTATTTTCATATTCTTGTTCACTAAATATAACATAAGCTCAATTTATAGTTATTAATTTAATTAATGATTACAGGAAGAATGTGTGTGTATACACACATATATTTAAAATAATTTAAGACAACGATCTCTTGTGTTTAAAAATTTTACACTCAAAATGCATTTTGCAGTCTCAAAGACTCAAAATGCTAAAAAGCAATATAAAATTTAAACAACCTGGTTATAAGAGAATACTAAGGAAGGCGATATCTACCGACTTATACTTTGGTTTCATGAAAGCCAACACTATTATAGAGGATACCTGGGAAAGTATTTTCATTATAAAAATGGTCAGAATGAACTAAAGTATTTTCAAGAAGAGTGAAGTATTTTGAGTCTTTGATGAGGGTTTGACTATACAGAACATTGAATTACAATACAGCTATGTTTTTGGATTAAAAACATAAAATCATTTGATACCTTCAAAGGTGACTCTCCACCAACATAAACAAAAAATACACGATGTCTTTTCTGCATATGTTCAAACATTTGCTGACTTGGAAGTGGCCGAATCAGAGCTCTGTTCGAAAACAACACAAACACATAACACTACAATGTGAACATACTTAACACTACTAAGCTGTACTCTTAGCTGGTTAAGATGGTAAATTCTGTGTTATGTTCATTTTACCACAATTAAAACCAAATCAAACCAAACCCCAAAAAAAGAAAAAGCAACACAAAACAAACTTGCATTTGAAGTAAAGATAGTGCACAATTCACTCCTATCATGCCTAAAGCCATGAAGTTTAAATGTTGCATTAACTGCATTTTAACCGCATCACCCAAAGCACATAAATCTGATAAAACTGAAGCCTAGTGCTTCTATTACATCCATATGATAAAAATATAGTACTCACAAGTTAATCTGTCAGTTTAAAAACTGTTTCAAAAACATCCCTTTAAAGAATATCATCTTAGCCAATATTTTGAAAGGCAAAAACATTTATTTAGAGTCCTCAGCAACAACACAACAATCCACATGGGAATTATTATTTTTTTCTTCCTTTCAAAAGATCATTCATACAAACACATTATGAAATACTATCCCAGGAGTTTATACTATGTTAAGAATATGTATGTCTTACTATGCCCATTTAAATGCTATATAGTTTTAAAATACCTTATAGAGGTTAAAATCTAAAATGTTTCATAAGTATGTTATTCCTTTCAAGAAAAATAAAATGGAAAATGGAAGTCATTATAGTACATAAGAAATGGATAAAGAGAAAAGAAAACATTACAAAGATTTTATTATATAAGCATATTTCAAAGTCAACTAAACTTAGAAATTAGCATCAAAGCTTATTACAAAATATATCACTGAGAAAATATTAAAAAATTAAAAGCAGCAGTCTTCTTCTAAATGTGGCCTATATTATAAAACGTTTACTCCATCAAATTTGCAAAAAGAACAGAACATATTTTGCAAGGGCAAACATATTTTCAAAATGCATGGTTCTTTAGATGCACTGCATCATTCTACTGTAGGTTCTATTCTTGTTTCAGTAATTAACTGGTGAGTGATGCAACTCCAGAACTGACTTGAAATTTCAAGTGCAAAAGAGTCACCCTTACTTACATCAGGAGAAGCCCTTCTAAGCTTCAATCGAACCTCATTAAAAATTGTCAAAGCATAAAGACTAATCTAAATCATGGGGGAATAAAGCACATCCCTCACATACTATAAAGTCATCTCAAAATTTCTTTATTAACAAAGCAAAGAGAGAAAATGAAATAAGCAATCAATGAAAAATACAGGGAAAATTATATAAGTAAGCTTTGTAAACTTTTAACATATAAAGATCATTCCTAATTCTGTGCTCTTTCTCAATAATGTAAGCCAGATGGTAACCTGACACCCAAGAAATCTATCCCAATATTTCAATTTACCTTAAAGCTATTTAAAGTTATCAATAGGACATATCCTGTTCAACTCCTAAGAAAGTGGTTATACTTTCAAAGTTAATACAGGTTAACCTATCTTGATGAATGTTCTCTTCAAAAAGTTGCACATACATAATCCCTTTAATAATCATAAACACCAACTTTCTTTACACCTGAGCAAGGAGTAAATTAGAACACAAAATCACTGCATTCAAACCAATAGGAAATGCTTAAGGAAGAATTTCTGATCCTTATCAATAAAACCTCAGAGATCAATTATTCAAAATGATCTCTGGGTTCTAAATGTCACATGTGAATAGGCAAAATGTGCAGTAACACCTCACAGGTGACACAAAGCAGCATGCGATAGATCAAGGAGAGTATTTTAGCTGCATTTAAAAAGCATTAAGAATAATATTGTGGTTTCTCTTAAAACTCTGAAATTAAGTAACAATAACAATAAATTGATGTAAACAAGGGAGCATAAAATTTTAACAAAATAAAGATTCACAAAGTTATTAAAAGTAATCAAAATTTGAAAATGTATTAAAAATTTGGGGAAAAATTCTATACACTAAATGAATTTAAATATGAAGTTAATGGGTATACAATATGAATCATAGAGTCTCGTTATTTTAAAGGATCTCTTTACATATGCTATATAATCCTACCTTTTCTCATAAATAAGCACACACATTTTATTTAGATGAAGTTCCTAAAAACATGTGTGTTCAATAATGGTCTACTAAAATACATTTAATTTCCAAATATTAATATCATATAATAGTAGAGGTCTTCCCTAGTAAAAACTTACCCAGATACTCTGTGGGCAAACTCAATAATATCATCTTTAGTTCGTGGTCCTCTATAATTATATGCCAAGTCCCCTTTTAATCTTAAAAAAGAAAAGAAAAGAAAAGAAAAAAGCTTGGGTTATTTCTGTTATTTTAATATTTAATGCTAATCACTCTATTATCACATAAAATTATGGTATCTAAAACAGTAACTACAGAGGACATTTACAATTAGCACAACCACATAAAATACAGAAGACAAATGGCTTCAGGGGACCTGCAACTCAAAACATAAAGGGAAAGGCTGTATTTTGTTAAAACTACAGGAAAATATTTTCTTCTGCATTTGATAGTTGTGTAGTGACTATGCCTTCTAAGTAATGAATAATCTGTACATTCATGGTCAAGAGCTTGTCAAGGCATTATAATTCTATCACTATCTTCTCTTTTAAACGTAAGTAAAAGGACAGGAAATAAAAAACATTTTGGTAGAGGTAAAACAAATTTTAAGCAATATAACTTCATAATAACATGATAGATGCTCCAAGATTAGAGTTAAACAACGCATAAAAATACCTCTTCTAGAAAATTAGGTAATTTTCCAAAAGCCTGCCGATGAATTGTGTCCAACTAACTGAGATATTTAAAAAAAAAAAAAAAGTAAAGGCACAATAGAACATCTACAATGAAACAGGAAAAAAAAAGGAAAGGATAACTCAGTCAACACAAGAAAGTAAAAGAAGTTTAGCAAACATTTTTAAAAAGTGGCCGAAGGTGGAGGGTCAATACAAAACCCAAGAAATGAAAATTAAAATTACTCAAATTTTGAAATTTGAGATTTTAAAATGCTGAAATAAAAACTTGCTTTATTATAAAAGTAAGTTTCAAAACAGTTTAACTCCCCAAATTAACCAAATGAAGGACACAAATGAAACTCATGAGAAAATTCAATGAAATTATGACAAATTAAGCCCTTCAGAATATTCGCACCATTTCTTCCAACTTACACGCTCTATACTTGACTTGATCTACACCTACAGAGTAGAATTAACATCCATAAATTTGATTCTCTCTGATCCTTTCTTCTTTAAGGAAATGTCTATTGCAATTATGGAGAAGTAAAATCTGTTAGGAGACAGGGCTCACGTGGCAAAGCAGACACACTCTTCAGCTCCTCGAGGGGAGAAGACCTTTTGTAACTCATGACTGTACACCATCTCCTGCACGGTGCCTGCCACACAGTCAGCACTCAAAACACGTGCAGGGGACTGGTGTCAACAAACAAAGCTGTAGGAGGTTCCCTGGTGGGGTAGTGGCTAGGCTTCAGCGCTCTTAACACCGCAGCCTGGGGTTCAACTCCCAGCCAGGGAACCACCCCAAAACAAACAAACAAAACCAAATAAAGCTGTGGCCCTGCTCTTTGATCACATCCACTGCACCTGGAAGAGCTGCCGACCTCCAATCTGCCATCTCCAAGGAAGCTACTAGAAGTTAACGTAATAAAAATGTAAGTGGAGTGAACTCATAAAAATATACATATAAACATACAACACTCAACTTACAGCTTAATTGTTGGATAACCTCGAACTCCAAACTCTGAAGCAATGCCTTGATAGGAAAAAGAATAAATAATTCTAAATTTCTTTTAAAAATGAGAAACTAGGCAATAAATGAGCCCTTTACTTAGAAAATATACAGATATATTTATACAAACTCATATAGATATGTTAAGTCTAAAAAGAACATAAACTCATACATAAAAAAGAAAAAACATAATATTATCATACAAAATAATTACTTAATAATCTAACCTCTGGCCTGCACAATGTACTATGACAAAATGAGAAACAAGTGCCAAAAGAATAGTTAAAATTTTATCTCTAAAGTGCTTACTTTAAAAGATATTCTTGTTAAAAATACATGTACATTCACATAAAGTCTCACTTCTCATTTGACTTCATTTCCAGGACAAATACTTCTTTTAAAACAAGGCCCATCTCTTCCTTTAATGTTTTCTGAGTCTTAAAAGAACTGCATTGTACTTTAATTTTAAAAACATGGATATCTGCAAAATTATTTAATTTCTATAGTCAATATATAATCTAAAAGTAACATCTACTAGTTTTAGAAGTTTCTCCTTTTGTAATACTTAGAGTAATTCCAAATGTCACAAAGATTATTCTGAAATCCTTACATTAAAATGAAACCACAGTTGCTACAAAGGCATCTTTTTGAGGAAAAGAAATAGTAACAAAAAAGCAAATGACAGAGAAGTAGGACTTTTAAGAATTATAGAAATCACACTACCAAATTAATACTATATTACTTGACAGATTCAAGGCAACTAGGTCAGGGAAGAAAAAATAAAATATTTTCAGCTAATAGACAATATGCAATACATTTACACCATTACACTAGTACATGCAAAGTGTGCTATATTTACTCACACAATCTCACCCTTTATTCATTTCCTTCACTTCCAGGATATCTTCTCATCACAACTGGGTATAAAGATACTACTTCTATATATGGGTTCTGGTTCACCAATCACTTTACTAATCATTAATCTTTGGTTTCAAATCACTCCCACCAATACACAAGAATGAAGGCAGTAAGTCTGTGGCAAAATAACACCTACAACCTCTCTGCCTGCCTTTGTCAACTCCAGAGCTTCTCACACATACAGGGAGAGGGGACGGGACAGTGACCAATGCTGGTTTTCATCAGAGGCAACCCAAATAGCGGGGGTAACAAAAGTAAGAACTCGGGTTAAGTCCTGCCTCTGAACAGTCACGAGAACTTAAGACTCGTTACATGATTTGTGCCCATCTCCACTTCAGGACTTAATTCTGCCAAGTGCATTCGGAGTGAAGACTGCTGATGAGATTGCCTTCACAGACATTATTCGGGTGAGATGAAGTGAGTAAAGTATGTTCTGAATGCTGTCAATTCCAAATTAAGGAGGCAAGTACATGTGAGCCCTCATTTCCATTAACTAAAACTCACTAAAAACTGCTAAAATGTCAGGGCTAATATAATTGACTGGAGAGAATATATCCCTAGCAACTCCTTACATAATTTACCGTGAAATTTATTGATACACAAATCAAATTTAAAAAATGAAACAATGATACAGTAGTGATACTTTACAGCCTGATGTTGTATTTCTCAAAACAGACTTTGTGGAAAAACTTAGCCCATCACTTAGTAACCACACTTAATCCATCCCCTCATTTCCTTGAGGCCAGTTTTCGTATCCCTAAGACGGAGACGCTACCACCCACTCTGTAGTACCTTGGCTACTTGAACACTAACCTCAGTTTCAACTGAGAGTAACTCCAAAAACTTCAAACTTAGGTTTTCCTAGAGAAAAATGAGTTAAATTTTTTGGTTCTTTATTTTTTCATCTTAGAGAATGGTCTGTGTAGAAACCTGAGAGCAATTCCTTTACAAACTGAAATCCATTTGTAAAATGAGTAACTTGCCCTGAAGTTCTGCCAAAAGGTTGGACACCTCAGCTCTAGACAATAGTTTCTGTATACTTACCAATTTTTTAAAAATACTAAGAAGATAGTATCTTTTTCTCCATGGCACACAGAACATCTCCTTGATTATATAATAAAATAGAAAACGCATCCATCACTGACATCAAACACTAAAGCGCACCGGCAGTTTACTTACGGTCAGTGGTTACTGTCCGTCTTTCCTGACTAAAATGTACAGGCCACGAGAGTGAAAATGTGTCTGTTTGGCTCACTAGTGTATCACCAAGACCTAGAAAATGCCTGGTATATCGCGACACATGGTAAGCACTCATTAAATACCTGCTGAATGAAGGTTTTTAAATAAACTATGCACGATTCAAGTCTCATCACAAAGTACGTAAAAAGCTACAAACTACATAAAGTCTTAAGACCTGTAAGAGTATTGCTTCTTAGTCACAGCATTTAAAATACATTCTTCTTCAAGCTACTCAGGAAAACAGCCCTGCTATTTTTTTCCCTCATCATAGGAGCACTTAATAAACACTGAATAATAACCTGATGAATTAGGTACTATAAAAATTTCTGACTTGATGTAAACTGTTCATTATTACAGCAGCATCACAGGAGTAGTTCACTGTTAACATATTTACTGATTTACAGCTACTAGTTTCCCTACTGCTTACCTTTATACTCCCACATGCCTTTATACCTTACTTTATTATTCCACTGAATGGTTCACGTGACCACAAGAACATGCCATGTTTAAGACTTTACTGCACTTTTCAGTTTGTTCTATTACACTGTAAATATTTCCAGGACAACAAGGATTTTGGTTCTTCTTTCATCTCTAGAGACTAGCACAGGCCTTGACAAACAGTAGTTAGTAAGTTCACACTGAGTGATCGGGAATAAACGACTACCGTATTTTTTCATGCACAAAGTGCCCCCATGTATAAGATACCCCCTACTTTTCTAACCCTGCATTAAGAGATCAGTATGAACCAGTTACTCCTGAGTATAAGACAACCCCCAACTTTTGGTCTAACAATTTTAGACAAATGTATTGTCTTAGACATGGAAAAATATGATATATGAATAAATAAAAGTATATGCTTGTCTAATCAGCATATATGCCTAGACACAATAATTTACTTTCATGAGCAACAGTTGAAAGGAATAATTTCTTAAACACAGTTAAAAGCTTATTTTAAGAAATATCAACTCAAGCACATTATTCTCTCTCTACAATAACATCCCGCCTCTTCTCTCAAAGTTCCAACAATTCATTTCTACGACTCAATAATCCAGTTCTAACATCTTAGCTGCACTCCAGTTCCCAATTCCCAAGTGTCAACACAGAGAAACACCACAAATTCAAAACAGCTGTTAATGTGGAAATGCACACAAAATTAAATTTACTATTCTTTCTCATACAGACCAGTGGTAGTGTATAGGTCAGTAATTACACTTAGAATCTAATATTATTATTTTCCATTGTTGTTTTTGATATCAGCACTAATCTATCACATCTGTGACTTCACCCTTGACCAGGCCTGTGAGTACTACTGTTTGTTCCCTGCTCCACTGCCAACCGCCCGGTCTGGGCTCCCAGCACCCTCCTGACACCATGCCTATGGAAGTTGACTTAGATGATCTTCTTGTATCTAATGATTCTCCTTTCCATCCTACGTGCCAGACAGTTTTTCAAATCATCTGCCTTCTCAAAAAAGTGTATGACCTCTAAACTGACAACTGATAGAAACCACAACACTCTCCGACCCAAGAGGCCCTGAACACACAGTACTATCCCTTTCCACCTTGTATATGCTTGTGCCGGGGGTTTTGGAAATGCTAATACAATCCTCACAACCTAGAGGATGATTGCTCTTCCATTTCCAGACAAAGAAACTGAAATTCAGATCGAGTAAGCACCTCCTCAAAGCCACAACACTACAGGGACATGAAGCACTGGGATTAAAACACAGGTCTGTTGTTTCAAAGTTGTACCTGGAGCACAATGCTCACTGCCTACCATGAAATACACACTGCATACTTCCACTTACTTATGTGTACGACACCATTAAAATCTCAAAACAAGCCCTAAGAGGCATTACAACAGCCATGTACCAGTATGAGGATCAACACTCAGGGTCCAGCGAGACGTTCCTGGCACTATACAGCAAAAGCAGCTGGGCCAGGGTCGGAATCCAGGTCGGCCTGCAAAGCCATGCTCCTTCCTTTCCAAATTTCTGTGATCCCTCATACTGCTCTAAACTTAACTTCATCTTTGCCCAAATCCTTTAGGACAGATGTTGGTGAACTTTTTCTGTAAAGGGTCATAAAGTAAGTATTTTAGGCTTTGCGGGGTGGACAGTGTCTGTCACAACTACTCAACTCTAACACCGGAATGTGCAAACAGCCACTGACAACAGCACACAAGTGGGTATGGCCATGCTCCAACGCAGCTCTGCTCCCCGAACAGGCAGCAGGCCAGACTTGCCCCAACACTGCTGTTTGCCAGCCTCTCCTTCAAGACATGCTGCTTTCTGGTACAGAGTTGTTAAGCTCCTTTCCAACTCTGATTTTGCTTTAAGACTTGCTCTATTGTGAACACCTTCATGACCCTCACTTGTATTTATCTTAACTCAATGCATCCTTCAAATTCCCACTGACTCCTCTAGCATCGCTGTCTACTCAGACAAGTCACCCTCATTCTTAATTCACAGAGCAACATCAATGGTTTAACACTCAAATTTTTGCAGTTGTCTCGGGTCACCGAGTAGCTCAGGTGGGCTCCAAGTAGGCATAATGGCCTGTACATCTGTAGCACACACTGCACATTCATTCACTGGTTAATTCATTTAGTGGTCTTAAATTAAGACAACTTTAATTTTACATGAGCAGCAAATTATATTTCTTCCTCCTACTATGAATGATGCTTTGCATTATAAAAACATTTTCATTGTGAGAACAGTGAAATAATAAACTGGGGAAATACTTACTAGAATAGGAGGTAGCATCCATCTTTCCAACTTTAACTGGAGAACCAATGTTTTTCATCTCAAGACCAACTTCATTCCAAATCGGTTCCAGTTTTTTACAGTGACCACACCACGGTGCATAAAACTTGTTAAAAAAAAAAGAAAAAAAAAGACAGCCACTCAACTGCTGTGCTGCTGTGAACATCAATCTTAATTTTTAAAGAATCTCTTTAGCTAAATGATCTGATAATCTGTTTCAGACAAAAAGTATAAATATACTATTCAAAGTAGTTACATAATAAAATATATACATAAGCCTAGACGATTCTTAGCATAATACCTCAACAATGACACTACTTTAAGTTCATTTTAAATGACTACTGCTATTTAAAATAGACATGATTTCCAATAAAAACATCTTTGCTTCCAAGTGAGTGTGTCCATGTTATATATAAAATGAGAACACTAAATATACATACACACCCCTTAAGTGTTAATGACAGACATCCATCTATTTCTACAAAAGTTCCAACAAAGTAGGACATGGGAGGTCATTAAGATGACCGGTCTGGCAGAAGGACAAGTCAGGGTGACTACACTAAAACCACAGTTCCTCTTCTTCAGAATCACCAAATGGCAGGGGTGGTAACTAGGTACCTCCAGTTAAACTTTGTAATAAACTGCTTGTTGTTAATTTCATGAAATCAGGCATGCTAAAACAAATCCCAAACATCCTAAGGTCTAAATACATCCCGAATGTGAATGTGAAGAGAGGAAGGTGAAAATCTGACTTCGTTCACTACTAAGATGAAATACGATTTTGACTGCCAAGTGATACAAATACACACACTCTCTGGGATAATATGAAAAAACAAGAGTGAAGTCTGTAACAAAATTATACCCTAACCTCCCTCAGACATCATCCACAAGTGGACCTCATCAGAATTTCACCCCAAACAGGTTTCTAGCCAGGAACCTTAAGGCTCTGAGGTTCACTCTAATAAAAACCCAGAAAGTACTACTTGAGAAAACAAACTGAGTAATATACATAAGTACTAACTGTATATATTTGGGTGGAGAATAAAAAAAGAACACTTAATATGGTAGGGGTGGTTTATTAATACAAAAAATTTACATACTCACATCTACAAGCCAAATGTCATCTTTTCGATTGTCTTTAAACCTAAAAAACAAAAAACAAGGAAATAAATCTTTGTATGTTTCTACTTTACAAGTGAATAGTACAGGTGGGGATAATAAATTCATAAATATGGAAGCTTGGAACAAATTTGTTTAATAAGTTTTTATGTAAAAATTTTACTCAATGATCTCTGTAACTGATCTATTGAGCATCTTAATAAAAGCAGAGAATGGATAAAAGTGATAGAGTGGGACACAGAAACACAGATACACACCTCAGGGCCTCGGCCCTCCACTCACACCTTCGTGCGCTCCAGCCAGCACAGCAGCTCCGAGGCTGCTGTCCTTAGAAAGGTCTGTGGGTCTGTGGTTGCCCTTGCTGGCATATGGGCACTTGCATTTCAGATCCTGATAATAGTGGCTCATTGGTTCTACCCTGTACAAACAACGTGGTTTTGTGAGAATAGCTGCTTTCCTTCTGGGAGTCTGAAATTTGGTACCAGTAGGCAGAGGGGTGCTTCTATAATCAACCCCAATAAATGCCCCTGGGTACTGAGTCTCTGATGAACTTCCTTAGTACGTTGGAGGTCAGACAATTAATTTCATGAACTCATCTTAGAAAAAGTGCTACATAACTTCATTGCTGAGTATCGCTACAGTCACCTTCAAAGTACCTGCCTTGGGAAGCCATGCACGGGGGGCAGTAACAGCCAGCCACCCTTCAAAGCAATCTTGGAACACTTTTTCCAGAATGGCCAAGTACCCAAAGTCTGACAGTTAAGTTCCTGAACTTGCCACCATGCACTTACATTGGCAGCACTGTACAAACAACCTGGTAAGTTTATGATACCTTACTGAGTTGTTTGTACAGCGCTGCCAATGCAAGCGCACAGTGGCAAGTTCAGGAACTTAACTGTCAGGTTTTGGGTATGACAACAGCTCTGATGGCCATTCCAGAAAAAGAGTTCCAAAACTGCACTGAAGGGTGGACTGGACGCTGGCGTCGGTGCATAACTTCCCAAGGGGAGTCCTTCGAAGGTGACGGTAGTGATAATCAGCTATGAGGTATGGAGCACTTTTTCTAGGATGAGTTTGCGAAATTGTCCAACCTTGTATAGTATGGTTTCCGAATTCCAGTTACCCAACTGGTAGTGATTAAAGCCAAAAAAGAAAAAAAAGAACAAACACAAATTGAAATGATAAAATAGAATATAGAAGAGTTTACTACAGTTTTTTTGGTGTTCTAACTTAGTAATATTCTTTAGGGCACTGCCCCATTTTGTCCATATATAGCACTTAGAACAACTCCTAGAACAAAATTAGTGCTGTATAAGCATTGGTCTTTACTGTCTCTATTAAAAGATTAGATTCATGCAAATATTCAGAGTTGGAAGAGGATACTATTTAAAGATATATATACTCACGATTCATCTAAGTCTTCCACAAATCCTTTACAGAAAGCCATATCAAATAAAAAAACTGAAAAAAAGACAATATATATATAAGATAAATACTATTTATCATTTGACTTGTACTATATGCTTAGTCACCTATGTTTATTTTTTTTACAACTTACCAAAAAATGCATCAGTAAGTCGCCCCAAGGCACAAGTGATACAAAAACATAAATAGTTTATATATTTAATAAATATTTACTCTGCTTGCAGCCATATTGTGATAGGGAAGTCAGGCAAGTAAAACCAAGACACAGAGGTTGTTTTTAAATACACTTTTACTCTCATCCTATTTTTTCCCTTTTTACCATCCCATCTGTTTATAAATATAAATCACTCTTCTATACGTTTCCTTTTCCTCTAGCAGAAATTACCTAAGTATAAACTTCAAATGCAATTCAAATACTATTAGTTCCCCCCCCCAAAAAAATTTGTAGATTAACAACAAAATTGAGCTACACCCCTAACACTCATTACAGAACATTTGTCGGGCACGTAGAAGGAAGTAAATGGTTGCTGAGTAAGCAAACACATTAGTGACAACCAGAGCGCTCCTGCTAGCAAGAGGAGGCTGGGAAAGGCGAACACACACTCAGGCCTTTGCACTTTCCACAGTGCAAAATTCCCACAACCTGACCATGTTCTGTCCTTGGCCATGCCTCTCTTGGCCTCTGGGTGGGTAAAAATTCTTCAAATGGGACAAGACTGGAACTCTAAAGCCAAAGCATGGTTTGGCTACCAGTTGGGATGGTGGCATCACCCTTCAGCCTATCAGTGAAGGCAGTGCTGCTGAAACTTCCTGCCACACTGAGAATCAGAAGCAAACGGAAGACAACGTCACACCTTTTCCGCGTCTGGTACTGGCCACAGGCAAAGGTGCGCTGGGGGAAGGACCCCCGGGCATCTGCTCAGCCAAGAGGAGCCAAGACCGCGGGGACATCTCCACGGACACCGCAGCCTCCCTTCAGCCCCCTACTCCCGCCCAGAGACACCAAACCAGGCCCGACCCACCTGGGACGGGGGGGTCCCCGCGCCCGCCTGCATCGCCCCCGCGCGGGCTTTACCTGCGGCGCAGAGCCTCAGGGCGGCCCCGCGTTTCCGAGCTGCCATCGTCGCTGCAGGAGAGCTGCAAGCCGACTCTGTAGAGCCGAGAGAAGGACACCAGCAGCCGCCGCTGGCGCTGCCGGAAAGGGAAGCCGGGGCGCGGTAGGGAAGCTGGGCGCTGAAGGCGGGGGCGGGGCAGCCCGGCCTTCCGGACGCTCTCTGGACTTCGCCGGCCTCTGCCTTTGAGCATGCGCAGAACTGCGGCGCGTGCGCAGAGCTGGAGCGCGTGCGCAGTCGCCTTCTCAAAGGGTTTGCGCTCTAGGCGGTTTCGGGGAGCGTGGGAACCTAGCGTGAGGTCCCTGTCGGCGGTGGGCGGAGTGGCGCGTGTGGTTTGGGGGCGTTTCCGGGAAGTTAAATACCCGCTCAACTTGAAAAATGAGCTAGTCTCCGACAACGCACCTTAAGTTTGGATTCTGCCAGATCTTTCCTTCCCTTGCTGCTTCTGTGCAGTGAGCGATCAGATGCCTGAAGAGGTGGGTGTTAGCAGTGGTTAGAAAGGACGGGAAGGCTGTGCTTCGCTGTCTGACCATCTATCCAGGCATTTAAAAAATGATTTTGGAATCTTCGTTGAACCTGTTTGCAGAGTGGGAGATCTGTCTTATAGGTGAAGCCTCCATTAATGTATTTTGGCCGACTAAAAGAGTCCCTTTTTAAAAACTCTTTAAAACCGGAAAAAATGAATTTGATCATAGGGTGTATTTTTTGATGATTTGTTCCTGATTTGTTTTTGAAATAAGTGAAATCCTATAAAGCACTAATATTGATATCTGGTTTTCTTCATAACAAAAATGATTCATAAAAGCGATATACTTTTATATGATGGTTTTATATGGTGCAGCAGTCACTACATCTAATTTAGATGAAATTTTTATAGGACATATAACAGAGTATTTATAGGACATGAAATTTTTATAGGACACATACCAGAATATTTTATATTAAGTCAGTAATTGAGTGTGTGTTATGAGAACAAAATTGGATTGTGATGTCAGCTTTATTCACATTAGGTGCAAAATTCCAACAGGCAGAAGTCTCTTAAACATTGCTATTTCCAGTGACTAGAAGATTAAATTATAATCTGATTGAGAGTAAGACCTAAATTTCATTCCTTTTATGCATACAACATAGTATTCAATGCAGCTCTTCAACTCAAATATATATTTTTAATTGAGTGTCTAGTTTATTCTAAGAGTTTAACATGCATAAATATTTAATCCTCTTGAAAGTTCTCAAAGTAGGTGATAGTATAAATGAGGATCCAGGAGCTAAGTGAAGATAATTTGCTTAATAACTAAAAATGATGGAGTTGCTAGTTGAAATAAGGTTTCTGACTCCAGAGCTGCTGTTCTTTCCATAACACTGTGCTGCCTATCAGGATTTCTTTCTGCTCTAGAATGATCTCTTTGTCTTTTTCAGTCATCCTATGTTGGCTAAGGGTACAAATATATGACCAGTCACTGTCCCTGGGAGTTATGCTAGGACTTCCCAACTTAATATTTTCCATATCCAACTGGTCACCACATCTTGCTGCTTTTGTCACCTAAATATCTCTTGCATCTGCCCTGTTTTTTCCATCTCCATTATCCCCAGGTCAGGGTCTGGTCTGTCTTTGATTGGGTAATTGAAATAACTTCCTAACCGGGCTCCTAGCCTCTGCTTGCACTTTCTGCCAAGCCATCCTGTGCATTGATTGCTGGACAGGTGTTTCAAAAATACAAATCAACACAGATTACATCAAACATTAATGCTGCTCCCTGGAATACAGAATAAAATCATAGATATCTACAATGTGCAAGCTCTTTCATCTGTTTTCTTAACTTCTTGCCCTTTAGTCTCACCTCCCCTTTCCATGCACACAAGTGACAGAGTGACAGTTCCCTAGTGAGCCAGCCATGCATTTTTCATCCCCTGTACCTTTTGTAGAATAATCTTCAAAATAAGTTAAATGGAGTGTTATTAGCAAAAACGTCTATGTTACATCTTCTTTTATAAAAAGACTTTACTTTTTAAAAAGCAGTTTTAGGTTCACAGCAAAATTCAGAGCAAAGTACAAAGATATCCCCCCCCCATAAAAGTACACTAAAATTTTTTTTAGTCTCGTCTAATTTCAGAATCCTCTGCCTTCCACAGAATGTAAAAGAAAATTATTTTTTTTAGCATTTACATAACAGCTTTAATTAGCACATGGAGGACAGCAGGAATCACCCTTGACTGTGCTTTCCAACAGTGTAACCACTAAGCCACGTGTGGCTACTGAGCTTGTGAAATGTGGTTAGTGTGGTGGAGTAACTGAATATCTATTGTTAGTGCTTAATGCTTCATTTTAATAAACTTAAATTTAAAACTGACACTTGATTCAGTTACTGGAAAACTTTTAAGTATGGCTCAAAAAACCTGGTTTTATGAATCAACTTTCTCAACAGTAAATTTTATAAACTCTAAATGCTGAGTAAGTATTTATAATGAAATTTTAGAGTGCAGTGATATGTTCTATTAATGTAAAGTGCACATTGGATTTTGAAGGCAGTATAAAAATGTAAAATTTCTCGATATTTTACATTGATAATTTTGAAATTATAATATTTCAGCTGTGAGTTCATGAAATACATTAAAATGGATTTCACCTTTCTTTTTTATTTTTTAGTGTGACTTCTAGAAAACTTAAAATTAAATATGTGGCTTGCATTGTATTTCTGTTGTGTACCAGTGACCTAGACAATCTGAAAATGACCAAATAAAACAAATTTTCCAAATTGTTTGTATAGAAACCTGGCTAAATTTTCATATGCTAAAACTTGTAGTAAGTTCATATTACAATATAGAATATTTTTAACTAATGAAAAATGTGTGTTTTTCCTGCTTATTTGTCTCCAGTGGTGATGACTTTCCTTGAGATTTAAAATATTCTGTAGTAAATGTGGCAAATATTTTTCAAAGAAAATCTTTCAAATGAACTACATATTAAATATAGACACGCCTTACATAAATGCATACACTTTCCCACCGAAAGGTATGCATGAGGGTGTCTACAGCAGGTCTGTTGGTAATTATGAAAAAATAACTCAAATGTCTAATAGTAAAATGGATGAGTTGGACTATATTCCTACAGAATACTACATACTGCATAGCAGAATACCACATAGCAGTGAGAATGAATGAACTTCTGTATAGGGAACTACAAGGGTTCATCTTATGAACAAAATGTTGAGCAAAACAAGCAAGAAACCAAAGAAAGGTAATCACTGTATGTCCTAAGCTCAAAAACAGGCACATTCATCAATAGTACTGAGTCAGGGATACAGATGTGGCAACTGTTTTTTTTTTAAAGAAAACCTTTCAAATGAACTACATATTAAACATATACATGTATAGATTCTGACAGAACTTTAAAAAACTAAAGATATGTAAGTTTTTGTTATTTAATGGGAGGATGGTCATTATACAGTGTTAAACCGTGCTTCTCAAATGGTGCGAAGCATCAGAAACCTGGAGAACTTGATGAGACACAGTTTCTGACCACTCCTTACGGAATCTGAGCCAGTAGGTCTGGATTTGCATTTCTCACAAGTTTCCAGGTGATGCTTTTACTTCTGGCCTGTAGGCCTCATTTCGTGCTGTTGAGGAAAAATAAATCCAGAAAATGCCATTCAGTTATAGATTGCTATGTATAAAATAACATGAGGTAAAAAAAAGTTCTAGAAGTAATCAAGTTTTTATAGTTATTTCTTAATGGTACGCAAATGGTTTTATTGTTAATTTTAAATGACTGACTACATATTTTTAAATGGCTCAGTTTCAATTTGTAATACACTCAGTATTGTTAGATATAAAACATACTTTCAAAAAGGTCTCTGAAGTCCTCAATATATTTTTAAAATGTACAGAGGCTCTGAGACAAAATATTTGAAAACAAAGTGGACATTTATAGAGTTCTGAATTCAACAAACAGGGAATGTGTACTCCAGCACACATGGCAAAGGTAAAAGAAAATCATATACATAGCATATCATAAAGTGAATCTCAACAGATTGGAAAAAATGTGGTATCAACAGATTCTCTGACCACATACTACTAGGTTATAAATGTATAACAAAGGGTAAAAATAATGACCTGAATCAAGAAATTTAAAAACACTCATAAGTGGCATCTTTATAAAAAATAATAATAATTGAAACTAAAATATACATAAAACTAAACAAGAAAGAAAATAATGCCTATTAAAATTGCAGGATGCAGCAAAATCCATTCAGAGAGATTTATAGACATAAATGCTTTCTGATTTTAGACTAAAAGAGAGTAAATATTAGTGAACTTTTTTATCCTTAAGAAGTAAGAGAAATAACAACAGAAGAAAGGAAGGCATGGAAGATTAACAGGGACATTCATTTTATTTTTATTGTGCCAGAAACTGTTCTGTGCACTGAAGCCATAGCACTGAACAAACTGGACTCTAGTGAAGCTTATTTCCTAGAGGTGTGTAAGAGTTACTGCTAATGACATGTGTATGCATAGCCAGGCCATGTTCTACATGCTTTACATACATTAACTCATTTAGAGTAAGTAAAAGAAGGTAAAATACAGAGATTTCAAGGACTCTCAAAGTGTGTTTTTTGAACCAACCAATAAAATGAACAAATTTCTGCTTGTAGAGAATTCAGAAATAGAGTGAGAGCAGATTTGAGAGAGTGAAGAAGTGAGAAAACATCAGAAGCATCAAAAAGTCACCAGGACACCTTCTGAGAAGCAGGCTGAATCACCCTCCAGGCCCAGAGAACTGGAATTCAATTTAGTCCTGGGTCAGTTCACGTAAGACAGGCCCTGCACCTACACCATTCTCCCTCCTACGCACTAACACTGGAAGTAAAGCCCCGTTAGCTAGCTGGGGAAGGCAGAACAGGGGAGGTTAATCAAGACCCTCACCCCACTGCAGGTTTCCAACCTACACCAGTCTCCAGGAGGGGAAAGGGAAAAATTTTGGATGGTAAATCTAGTGCAGAATTTGGATTAATGCTAGGATTGGACATGCCAATTACTGAACTGTGTTTGTAACTTAATGTTAGTTAGAGCTCACTGTTGTTCTAGTGGGCTGGTTAGAATTTTCATACCAGCTTGGGGGAAAAAAATTCCACTGAAAAATGTTTAATGAATGATGGGAGGACAGGTAATTATGTTGACATCACTGCTTATTCAGTGTATTAATCACATTAATAATATTAGCATCAAAAGGACACACAAACATAGACAACAGAGGTTAAAAAGATAACATAATATATTTGAAAAATTAAACAAAATAAAAAAGTTATAGAAATATGACTTAACTAAGATTGGTTCAAGAACTAGAACGATAGTAATTGGATAGCCACTAAAGAAGTTGAATCAGAACAGTTGGACTGTTCCAGAGAATGGAAAAATAGGAAACATGCCCCCATTTGTTCAATAAGGCTAGAATGAAGTCGGTAACAAAACCAGAGGAGGCATGTGTGAGAACGGAATTGTACAGGTCAATTCACTCGTGAACAAAAGTAGGGAAAATTCCAAGTAAAATATCAAATCGGGTGTAGCGATGCACCAAAAAAGGTAAAAAATAAAATTCCCCCAGAAAAGCAAGCATAGTTTAACATGGTGGAGGGTGGGGGAATGACGTAAATTTTCCACAGTAACAGATAAGAGATGAAAAATATGTAATTATTTAAATGAATCTGACACAAGAATTTGATGCATATCAACTCGCAGTCCTAACAGTGAACTGCTACAGGAATGGGAGGACAATTCTTCCTCACAGTGTGCTGAGCAGGCGAGTTTCCTGCAGTCCCAGAATCTCCCTGAGCTGTTTTGCTCAGGTTTCTGCATTTCTCTAAGCTCTGGGTCCAATACCTGAAACATGCTGGTTAATAATGTTGCTCTGATAACCATGGATCCAAGACGTTTTGGGGTACTTTGACCAGCTTGTCAGCATTGTTACTGTAAGCATGAGATTGAGGCTTTGCATCTGGTCTTACCGAGACCTCCAGAGAGTTCTACCATTGAGACTGATTTTGTAGCAGGACTATGCATGTGTGACCAGCAAAATATTAAAAAAAACCCAGCAAGATTCTTAGACCCCCTAGTTCCAAGGTGTTCTGTGCACGTGTAAGTGGTTCCTGGTCCAAAAGAGGCAGTGCATATCACCATGACCCATATAGAAAGCACAAGTAGGAGCATGTACCAGGTCTCCTCAGGCCGCTTGCCGTGTGACACAGCCTTTGACAGTGATTCAAATCCTAACCACAATTACATGGTTTCCTTTTTCTCCTATACGTTATGGATTTGTATTGTTATTTGGGGTCCTAACAGTCTTCTTTGGCAATCAAAACCTGTTTAAGGACAGTTGGCATTAGAGATGACATTGCTAAGAAGACTTCTGATGCATGCTTTGCTAAAAATATGACTTAGACATTATTTAGAAAGAAAAAGAATGATTCTGATAAAGGGGATGAAAATGAACTATTGATGCAGAGGTCAGTGCCATGTCACACTTGATTTGAAGTCATACAGGCTTTGAAATCAGTTCCCGATAAGACTTTCCACTGCAATCTAGAAATAATACTATAGAACCTGAATCCAGGAACTATTATTACTACTATTAATAATATAATATTAATAATGTAATTAATAATACATTGTAAACTGTAGGTTACTAATCAATTTCCAGTTACTGCGTTCAGAGTTAGCAAAAATGAACTTTCAGAACGTCACCCTCCCTGGCTGGCACGTGGAGCTGCAACCAGAGGAACCTGGGCACTTGTAACTTCTGATGCATCAGCCTAGCCTGGGACACCCACTGCAACTAAGGACATAATTCAAGTGGACAGGCTGATGATCCAGGAATCTGTAAGGGGCCACTCTGTGATGAAACAGGCATTTTGTAGATTGTCACAAGCATTTCCTGATGACTGCTGTTAGAATGGCTCCTGGGAATTTCAGATCAAGGAGCAGCAGTGTCTCTGGCTTTGAACACTGTTAAAGGAGATGTTTGCACTCATCTTGGATGCTGCTTTGGTGGCTATTTTTGTGTGGATAGTTTAAAAAGAAATCCTTGCTGACTGGAATGGATTAAGACAGGATATTCCTACTTGAGAAAGGTAATTGGTCTGCCCCTCCATTGTCATTTAAATGTAAATATCTACTCAAGCTGCAGGAATATGGCTCATGCCACACTGAACTGGCTTATATGACAATGAGGTGAGCTCCCTATGGGATGCTCCTCACCCAGGTTAAGATAGACTGAGCCCACCACCAAGGACACCGTATGTGACTTTGTTCTTAGGACTTCAAGGGATGTAAGGAGGCAGCTTTGGGTCTTTCATTCCAGGTTCCTCCTATGAGATGTCAAGATAAAACAGAGGTTAGGGTTTTACAAAAAAAGGGAAGTCAAAACAAGACCAGAGCTAGAATTTAGGACCTAAAGATGCGGAAGTCTTTAGGACGTTAATTTAAAATGGCATCAGAAAGGAGGGAATTGACAGAGTGCTCCCCAAAACCTTGATAGAATGTTACAGGAAGCCAAGCTCTCCTATTGCTTCTCCTCAAACTTCCCGGGATACAAAAGCACCAGAGTGCCCCTCTTGTGCACGGTGAGAGGGATTTCAGATAGACAAAGGCTCTCACGGGCCTGTGGCATTGACTTCCAAAATGCCCACTTTTAATGCTTAGGCAACATACCAGTTTTCTATTACTGTTACTTGAAACAACAGACATTGATTATTGCACATCTTTAGAATTCTGCCGACCACGTGTGGTCATGGAGGAAGAGTGTAAAGTGAAGGACAGGGTCCCCTAACCAAATTCCTGTGGGAGAACCAAGGCCTTTTAGAAATGTGTGGGTGAAGTGACCTGCAGGTGTCAGGGCCGCTGGATACAGGAGCATTGCCTAGACCCTGCTAATGGGCTCCTTAAGGGTAAATAGAATTAATTTAGGGGCACTGGGAGATACTACTGTAAAAGGAATAAATATTAAAGTCTCCTTAGAAGTTGAAATACATGATTGAAAAAAGGATACTGAAGGATGTCTCCTTTACCTGAACGTATAATCGGTATGGATATAATGATTGGTTAACAATTCCTCCCTCTACTGAATAACATGAGAAAAATAACTTGTAGATCTACCCTAAACCCAATTACCCTAATTGGGTCTGAATAATGGCAGCTATTGGAGTTACCTAAGCCCACGGGAATAGTTAATACAAAACACTCTCATGTGCCTAGGGCAACAGAAAAATTCCTGCCCTAATTAAGGACATGTTAAATGCAGGTGTGTTAGTGCCCACAGATTCTTACAGTGACCTGATGCCAGTGAGCAAGGCTGATGGATCATGGAGGCTGACCCTGGAATGTAGGATACACCATTAAACCATAACCCTGATGCTTGTCCGGATTATTCAGCTGCTGCATAGATTATTTCAACAAGCTAAGGGTGACGGGTTTTCTGTAGTTGACCTAGCTAATGCCCTTTTCTTCAATAAATGTGGGTAAAGAGAGTCAACAGCAGCGTGCCTGCTGGTGGGATGGCTTCCAATACGTTTGCCTCGAGGCAGTTTGAACTCACCTGTGTATTGTCACAATTACTGAGGTGGCTCTAGTGTGGCACAGCTGGACACGGTTCTGGTCCACTATATTGATGATATTAGGATGACTTCTGAAGCTGAGAATGAAGCTAAAAACAACTTTACTGTGATCATAAATCATATGACTGATCGAAGATGGTTACTGAACCCCGAAAAGATCCAGGACCTTACCTAGAGTATAAAATTTGAGAGGGTTACATGGGCGAGTGTGTCTGCAATACCCTGCAGACCACCAGGAATATGATGTTCGTACGCCCCGCCCCACAGACTGAACGAGACCCAATGCCTAATTGGCCTGTTTGGCTTTTGGAGAAATCTATCCCGTTGAAGGATAGTGTTGGGCCCACTCCATCTGAATAATCTGAAAAACGTCATATCTGATTGGAAACCTGAACAACAGCAAGCCTTCTTGGGACTGCAGAGGCTATATAGCCCAGCGATCTCATTGGGACCATATGCTGAGGTTATGGACTAAATTGTGCCTGTCTCCCGCCAACCTCCTATCCAAATTCCTATGTCGAAGACCTAACTCCTAATGTGATGGTATTTGGGGGTGAGGTCTTAGAGAAAGGAATTAGATTTAGAGGTCACCCTCTACCCCACATGATGGGATTCGTGTCCTTAGAAGAAGAGACAGGAAAGCTGTCTCCTCCACCATGTCAGAACTCAGAACGAAGGCCGTTGTCTGCAAGCCAGGAAGAGAGCTCACACCAGAACCTGACCATGCTGGCACCCTAGGTTCAGAGTTCCAAGCTTCCAGAATTTTCAGGGGCAAACTCAATTGTGGAAGTCATTTCATAGTCCAGTTAATCAGGTTATTCACTTCTGGAGAGTTAGACAAGGAGAATAACTTAGATTCTTGTCTGTGACCCTGAAGAAACCCTTTGAGCCTAAGTTTTAGTTATTATGCCAGTTTTTTTCATAATTTCAACAGAGGAGTGACTCATGTGATAATCTCGTCTGCTCATAGAAGCCTGTAGCTCTACATAGGATGAGCTGGGTAGAACCATTCAATCTGTAAATATCTTTCCCCCTGAACTTTAAAGACTTTTAAACATTAATACAATGTGGTACTTATTCATATTCTTAAAAACACGCAAATCTTGCTGATTTTAATGATAGCAGATTATTTGGGATGTCATATATCTTCATCTGACTGGATGCCACTCTTATGAGGCCATTCCCCTGAGTCAGAAATACCTTTGACATGATATATTTAATACTTACTGGATTCTGTATCGTTTGTCAATAGGATAAATGTGTCAACAATACCAGAAGACTGAGTAATAAGATCCAATAGGAATATATTCCGATCTCTTGGCCTTCTTTGTTATAATTTGTCTTTTTGTGTATCATGGACTCAAGACATTAGTAGGTTTATTGTATTTTAATTAACCACAGTTGTTATTCCATTTTTGATGTCATATTGACACAATTAAACCTCTAGATTTTGGTTCCTGTGTCCTTCTGATCTGATTTCACTAAATGAATGAAGCCTTGGCTTCTGATAAAGAAGCTCTATATTCTCCTATGTCTTCCTTCCTAGGCACAGAATCAGCTATCCTTTCAAAAAACCTGGTTTGTTTTCATGGAAAATTGATTTTAGAAACTATAATTTGGGTTTCACATTTATATTATTTGTCTAATCCCATTGGAGATGCCATTGTCTCTAGGTCATTTCAGTGAACAGAGGGAGGGACAATTAATTTTATTAATAGTTACCTATATCTTATATATGGAAATACATACCTTTTACATAATCTGCAATGCATTAATATTAATTCAGGTGTATATCATTTGTCAAATTCATTTGGAGGGAAGCTCTTTAAAGAGACAGTTACTCTTAAGACTCTGAAATCTTTGAACACCATTTGCCCTTTAATAAAATTTCAGAAAATGATATGAATCAGTGTTGTCTGAGCTCTTTTTGAAGGATGCATTTTTTTTTTAGAAAACTGATTATATCTCATATCAAAGTAGAATAGTTTATAGTTTTCCAGATTTAATTTTTAGAATCTATTAAATACTTGCTATATTTCTTTCTAATGAAAATAATGTAGCAGTCCTCTGACTTTAACACACTCAGACCGCTTTGAGGAAATTTCTGTTTTGACATATGTTCAGGTACTTGAACATTAAAGTCAGAGAGTGCAAGAGTTAATTTCAATGAAATTCTGCTTCAAGGAAGGAATCTTAACTCTTTTATGCATGCTAGAGTTTACTGGAGTGCCAGGCTTTTATGTGGGGTACCCTGTGTGTTTTAAGAATTTCTGGTATTTGTAGGGGAGGCTACAGAGGGCTCATGACATAGTAATCACACCTTGAGGTCTTAGTCCTTAAGTCAGTGTGTGACATTTCTTGAGGACTATTCATAGGAAAGGTTTCTGGCTGGCTTTCTTTTGTAACTCTCACCTGACCACAGATAACATGATTTCATCTACTCAGGGTTGAAGTTTTCCAGTTTTACCTTAAACGTTTCAAGATGTCATGGTTCACAAAACCATGGATAGGTTTGGGGAGAAAGAAAATTTCCTGTACCCTTCTAGGTTCTTTTGGCTGGTTTACTAATTAAATGAACATGATATAAATTAACAACAGAAAATAACCAAATTTAATTACATATGTCCATATGGCAACCCCACATAACACTAGAGAGTCAGAGACAGAAAGTTACAATGGGGTTAAATGGCACTGAGACTGTGGAGGGGGAGGAGGGTCATTTGCAGGATGATAAGAGCAGATGTTCAGTAAATTAGATGTTTGTCCTGCCATAACGATAGGTCATAAAAAGTTATTTCTGGTAATAACTCTTATGGACAAGGCCCCCAATTTAAATTCTTTAAGGGAGAGATAAAACTTTCTCTGGAGCCCACAGGCTCTCATCTCAGTTGCTTTCAGTTCAAAATAATCCACACGCCAATGTAGCCTATCTTGGGGGGCCCCATTCTGAATCCTTTTAATAGCAGACTGATTTTGAGTTATTCCTGCTGTGCCAATTATAAGTTTGCAGCCCAGGCTCCGTGATGGTTTAACGTCAGTGGGACAAGGGCAGGGCCCCCTTCCCCTTGGACTGAGAACCTCCCATAGGGTGACCTAGCCTAGGGACAAAAAGGAGGTATCCAATTTATGAGAATTTGACAGAGGTGTAAGAGCTGGAGGAAAGGTTACACAGAGGCTCAACAGACTTGTTGTTGATCTTCAGGTGAATCCACAGGTCTTTCTGAACTAAAACAGCTCAGAAATGGAGCCAAAGCCAGTCAGTTCAGCTCCACACAGCAAGGGGGAGATAATGAGATGGATCTGAAAGTAAGACACCAATGACAGACCTCTCACATGTCCTGTCTCTGTCCTGGAAGATATAAGACCACAGACTCAGGGTCCAAAATGTGTTATTCATGAAGAAACACGTGAAGAAAAAATAATAAAGGAGGGAGAGGAATACACACCACACATTGGTTTCTTTCTACATCAGAATTACGAAGCTGGTCCAGTCTCCGAGAATCACACTACCTGTGGTTAACAGCAGGGCGGGCAGAAGAGAAGACCTGGTGATGCTAACCATGGAGAGTGAGGCCGAACTTTGAGTCAGTCAGAAGTTAGGAAACTTTAGGAGGCCTTGAAAATAGAGCTATCAGTGTGGTTGTAATGCTTTTTGAATAAAATATTAAGGATCTATCATTCTGTTGAGACGATCTTGCTCAAACTACTGACTACCTGGGGGCGGAGTTCTTCATAATTTGACTTTACCAAATAAAGCCTTATACTCCGGAAGCAAAATCTATTTACATTTGTTGAAGGCATATGGCATGCCAGGCACCTCACTTATATTAGTATATGACTCATTTATAACAACTTCTCTGGTATGACTTGGTGACCTTTATAGAGGAGTACATTGACATTTGGGAAATAAACTACCGGTAATTTGCCTAAAATGAGGACTTATCTAAGAGGCCTTCCAACTAACATCCTACACAAGTTCAATTACTGAAAAGGAACTTGACGCTTGATTGCATGTGTTTACGCCTTCCGTTCTGTGATGATACTTTCCTCATGAGAGCTAAAATTGTTTCTGTCAGCCTGGAAGGACCTTTAGGTTTGAATTTCTTAGTTACAAGAATGGCGACATCTGCTGGACCCGTGCATCAAAGAGCTAGGTCTGCATAGCTGGCTAATCTGACCCAAGTCCTGCCTGCATTTCCCAGGAGAGGTTACAAATACATATGCAAATGGAGAATAATAAAGTCTGTGCTTTATTTATACTAAAGGTTTACTCTGGACAAAGCCCAGCTTTTTGAGACCAGATTTTCAAAGAGCTAAACGCGCCCAGAATATCTTTGTAGAGAGACCCATGCCACAAAGAAGCTTAAAGAGTCAGGGAGCAGTTTGCAGTGGTTGCCATAGTAGCAAAAGGCAACCTGTCTTCTGGGAAGAACAGAAAAGAATAGTTAGCTGCCCCCAAGATAGTTGCTTTCAGGGCTCATTAAGAGGCCCAAGGTGACAGGAGATTCCCCACTCGGAAAAAACACGCTAGAGAAGTGTCTGCTAATGAGTATGTTTCTTACAGGAGGCTACCACGTCAGATTAGCCAAAGGCAGCAGGATACCGACGCACGAGTGTGTATTGTTTGCAGGTCCGAACTGCGTTTTACGGTGGGCACAACGCGCTGTGTTTTGAATGCCACCGGATGACAGCAGCAAGGGATTACGCTCATCATGTGGCTGAGGGACAAACGTGATGCATGTTTAAACCACGGGTGGCGGTCCATAGGTCCCCAGGGTTTTAAGTGTGTCACAGTTTCAAGACTCTTCCAGGTTTAAAGCAACGCCTACTAACTCGGTGTTCTGAAAATGAGCTCCCCACACTTACTCCCTCTCAGACTCGTATAAGTGTCAACATTTTCAGGTATTTTTTCACATTAGAGATCTTGGCCATTTAAGTGCTTTTCCCGAAGGAGACACGTGGCCGTGTTAGTTATCATTCTCTAGACACTTTGCATCTTACTCCCCACGACTTTGGCAGGACAATGCGTGCATGACAGTTACCCTCTCGTCCCCTCCTCAACCTCCTGATATAATACTTTCTAGAATTTGGAACTGAGTCTGTATGGACATTATTTCTTTTGAATCTCTTTGGGATTATGTTGTTTAGACCACCAGCACTTTAGGGAGACATGTGGCCATGTCCTTCCCATGTCCCTCGTAGCAACTCAGGTCAGTGTTTCCTTCCTGAGAATTTCTAAAGGACTGTTCTGAAGCTTTATACTGTTGACCTATATTTTTACTATAACAACATACTTAGAAGGACATTGGCTTGGGTATATGATTTTGTATCGTAAATTCTTACCTTAAATACTTAAAAACATCCTACTCCTCATTTCCTTGTGTCCATTCTTGTTGTGCTGTCTGATGTCCCGATCCTTGTTTCTTTGCAGTGGATCTGCTCTCACTGTAAACTTTATAAACTTATAATCTATGGTATTGATTAATAATTACAATCTCAGTTATGTAGAAATTATAATACAAAACAATGTATTAGAATTTCTATGCTGTATATTAGAGAGATTAGAATGTTATAATCTATAAATTGTATAATCTGTGTCTTCGATGTTCTGCACTCGCACTCTAGCATTTGGGGTCTTTTGCTGTCAAAAGCTTTGTTCTTTCCATTTGGTCCACACACAGGACAGGGCTCCCAGGTGGTGTAGTGGCCTAAGGCTTCAGAGCTGTCAACGCTGTGGCCTGGGTTCGATTCCCAGTCAGGGAACTACCCACATTAAAAAAAAAAAAAAAAAAAAAAAAAAAAAAAAAAAAAAAAGAAGAAGAAGAAGAAGGTTGCCTTGTAGCTGCAGGGACAGGCTCAGGCAGAAGCCCCACTCCAGGGGCGTGAGCGAGATTAGTCAGGTGGTCGCCCAGCTTCTAGATGAGCTTCACCTCCTCATCCAGTGGTCCCCCAGGGAGGCACAGAGCTAAGGGACTGTGCGGGCAGAACCCAGGGCACGCAGACCCAAGCAGGCCTGGGTCAGGTTCTTCTCCATGACCAGGGGGCACGCTGGTTTTGCATCGAGGTGTCGGGTGCCCTCGCACGTCTCCTCGGAAGGAGCGCCCGCGCCCCGCAGAGCCCCCTCCTCGCGGCCCCGACAGAAGCCCAGGGAGAGGCCGGTGTCGGAGGCCGCAGGTGCCGGGCGCAGCAGGCGGACGGCGGCCGCCACCTCGGGGACTAATTGTGACCCACGCGGGAGCTCGTGGTGCTCGGCAGTAAGGAGCTCAGCTCAGAAAACGGGGTCGGCGGGTCTCGGAAGCCGAGGCTGGCTGAGATGTCCCCAAGGCTGAGACCGGCAACGAGGCTGGCGGGTGGCCGGAGGCCGGCAGGAGGCGCCCCTGGGTCTGGGCCCTCCAAACGCTGCGGAAGCAGGGGACAGTCCCGGGACGCCCAGGGCACTGCGACAGCCAGGTCTCTGGTTCTTTATGTGTCCTGTTTGACAATAGGGCAGACCTGTAAGGAAGCTCAGGTACACCCCCCCTCCCCTGGTTTCCTGAATTGCTCACACTTCTTACTAGGTGTCCTGACCAATTTGCGGATTGTCAGACGTCCAGAACTTTCTAACGGACATGGGATTCAACATAAACCCGCCAGTTAGAAACATGTGATGTTGTACGATTTTTATTGCTCACAATAGTTCTTACAGAACATTTTTACCTGCACGGTATCTGTGTACTTGTTTATTGGTGTGTAGTTGTGTACAATAGTATATTAGTTTCAGGTGTACAGTAGAGTGATTTAACATTTATGTGCCTGATGATAACCTCCCCACTAAGTCTAGTAATCTGCCGCCGCGCCAAGTTACCACAGTGTCACTGACTATTCCTGTTGACAATGGCCTCTAAAGCGATGACTGTTTTTAGAACCTTAGGTTAGAGCGACATCATGTGGTGGTGTCAGTTTATGCAGGTGGCTTGTCAGCAATATTGTTTAATCACTTTTTTCGTGAGATCAACTCTTCAGTGACCAGAAACACTATTTTTCACAGCACCTTTATGCTAAATACTATATCCTTTTAAACCAAAACAATATTTTATCACTGTACAATAGAGTTAAGTTGGAAAAGAATCTTCAGAATTGTAAAAACATTTGTTTTTGAAATAACTATTTGGTATAACAGTTCTAAAGGCTGTCTTAGATTAAAGCATAAAGCTCCTCCTGGTGGGTCTGGAATTTAAGGTCATTTTAAAATTTGAATCCTCACCGCATTCTTGGGATCCCACATTTTTAATGAAGGGTGGATTTTTACCTGCTCATCAAAAGCAACGATGATAATCTTAAAATATCGAGCTCGGGGCGGCATCTGTAAAACCAAAGATCTCTTCCCATCTTGAGAGTGAATTAACATTGACCGAGTATGAGCCAGCATAATTTAAGCCTGAATGGTTTAAGTTGTGTTTTTCTAGCGTTCTGATCAAAATCCTTATTTATGTCATTAGACCGGGCATGTCACTTGACATCGTGTCCTAATGCACGTCATGCTTACGGACTTTTTTCTGGATACGTAGTGCTAGTTATTACACAGGCACTGTGTTTTCTTCATGCATTTTTAATCTGATGGCTTACATCATATGTGAGGCTATTATTGATAGAGCACTGAACTTGTACGAAACGTTGGGTGTTTTAGGTTTGGTCCTGAGGAGGGGTCCTGCTTTGGTGAATTACTGAGGAGTGTTCTCTGGAGGAGAGCTCTGCGGGAATCAGGACAGGTCAAGGGCTCCCAGCTCAGCAAGGAGGTGGTCTCACTGGGGGACTCAATTCAGACGGATCCCGCCCGAAGCGCTAGGGCAGCGGTGTCCAACCTTTCGGGTTCCCTGGGCCACGTTGGAAGAGTTGTCTTGGGCCACACATACACTACACTAACACTAACGATAGCTGATGAGCTTAGAAAAAAAAAAGCGCAAAAGAAAATTTCACGATGTTTTAAGAAAGTCTAGGGATTCGTGTTGGGCCGCATTCAAAGCCGTCCTGGGCCCCATGTGGCCCGTGGGCCGTGGGTTGGGCGAGCTTGCTCCAGAGCAGTACGGCCTGGAAAAACTACATGAAATGTACTGCATGCCACGCGTGTAACTTTAACTGTCTAGTAGCCACACTTACAAGGTGCAAGTGAGCACGTGGTTTAAACACATTTTACTTAAAACAATGCAGCCAAAACATTACCTTTTCAGTATATCGATATTAAACATATTGGTGAAATGTCTTCTTTCTTACACTAAATCTTTGAACTCCAGTAGGTGAACAGCACATCTCATTTCAAGTGCTCAATAGCCACAGGTGGCCGCTGGCCACCATATTCAGTAGCATAGTGCTAGAGCATCCATGGCACTAAAGTTGACTGTCTTGACACTAAAGAGCCCACCTTTGTGCCCTCCTCCTCATTTCCGTTGATTATTGGCTGTAATCTGCCCTTAGGGAGTTGGGAGGAGTGACCCAGAAGGTGCAGTGGCTCCTGTTTGGCTGAGGGCGATTCTCAGCACTGTCATCGTTGCCAGCTGGGAGATGGGCGGGCCTGCCATGATGGGCATCTGGGCACCCAACAGTATTCACTATGGTCCACAGCACCCTCACACACACCTGCTTCCCACATTACCACCTGCAATGCAGGCTGTGACCCCCCAGGATTCTACTTGGTCACGTTTCCTGGCAGAACCGTTGAGAGGAAGGCAGCTGGGACCCGTGACAGTCCCTGCTGCAGAGTGGCTGCTCCCAGTGCTGTAACTTGTACCCAGCACATCAGGTCAGTGTTGGCAAACGTTCACGGGCTGAACCCATGAGATGTCTCTGCTGCTAAACAGAACCCACTTTCACCGCAACCCTGGGCGTGGGGCAGCAGAAGTGTGGGTCTCAAAGGGGCAGTAGACATGAGGAGCTTTGGAATGTGGTGAATGGCATGGGACTGTGCTACAAATAAGACTCAATGTCGCAGATTTCCCCAGCTGCCCCCTTCCCTCAGCGCTGTCCAGTCCCTGCCGTGGTCTTTGGCATCACCAAGTATTGGGTAATAGGAACAGAATTGTGTCTATTGAACTGTTTTAGGGGCTGCCGATTGCTGTGTTTTCTAAATGTGCTGGGTGTAGGGACAGCGCAGTGGTGATCTTTGAACTCTTTAACGGAGAGACTGTGTAGGATTAAGGAGACTTACGGCTGGTAATAGCTCTACCTTTATTTCTGGGCGTGCCTGCACGGCTGGCTTTGACTCTTGACCAAGATAAGGGTAATAGAATTGATCAAGTGCTGTTTAAGTTCTGAACCTTAGGATTAGTTTGTCTTCTTGTGATTTTCAGCAGGCACGGCGGCTGGACAGCTTGGCCTGACTACTGATCCGAGGTACGTTAACACTGCGTCTCGGTGCTCGGGAAACCTAGAGTCAGTGCACCCATCTCGGTGGTCCATCCAGAGGGCAGCGTGTGAATAAGTCACCTGCAGTCAGGACCTGGGTGTCTCTTAAGTCCTCAGCCCTGCCTGGTACTGCATTCTGTTTTGCTATTGGAGCATATCCTTTGCCTTTAATAAGAGCCTTTAATAAGGTCTGTGGAGCTGCATCCTTTGAGGTATCTGAACTTCTGAGATCTTTGCAGAGGCCAATGGAAGACTTGGGATTGGATTAACAGAAAGTTCGAGACCTGGGGGAACTTGAGTCACTTCAGGGAGCAGTTCCCCATCTTGCTGCTGCTGCAAAGACCTCAGATCCATCTAGTTATTAAGAATCTTTCTTTCTTTTTTCTTTCTTTTTTTTTTAGCTAAAACTGAGCAGAAAAATGAAATCAGGGAAGCATTAATTTTTTTGAACTTTTAACTGACAAGTGCAAGAAATTTTAATCGAATTCCTTTGAATTTTGACGTCTCTGAGCTTGAGAACTTTTAGTATTTGCATTTAACTTCCTACTGGGAATTTTATTCACGAGGAACTGTGTTCAACATAAGGAACCTTTCTGTGTTGTTGGAATTTTATTATTGGAGCATCTTTCTGTAACTTGTTATTGGAAGATCTTGTTGACATTCAGTCTCCCTGAAGGTCTTCTGATAGGCTGTGTAGAATTATGTTAACTAACTGGACACACTTTGGATAGGAAGTAACTTGGAGAGGAGTTTTCAGCCTTGGCTGACTTGTCTTGAAGTCACCATATTCTTCTGAGTAATTTGGACCCTTATGAAGCAAAATGAACCCTGACGACGATTGGAGTGTGGAGGTTTTGCAGCATGTCTGCATTTTGACATTCCTGTCATGGGAATTGGGGGTTCAGGTTCCCTCCTCTTGAATGTGGACCTTTGTAGTCCCTGACTACAGAGTGCAGCAGGTGTGGGCTGCCTCCGAAAGCCAGGACGAGTCAGGAGACGCCGTCCAGCTTCGTCTGTTTCTCTTAGGACACTTGTCTGGGAGCCGTGAGCTCCTTTGTGAGAAGTGCAACTACACTGAGGTCTCTGGGTTGTGAAGAAGCCTGGACCCCATGGAATGATGCTATGTCCTCCTCCGGCCAATGACACCAGCTCAGGTCCTGTCCAAGAGCTCCAGTCACATAGTGCCATTCACCAGTCTGTGAAGATGTGTCCAGACGATTCCCTGCCTTTCCAGCTACCCCCGCCCACCCCCCCAGCTGTCAGGTTGCCCCAGTCAAGGCCCTGGAGAAGACGGAGCAGAAACAGGACGTCCACACTGTCATCGTGAGCATTAAAAAGTCATCATTTACCCCTGTGTTTTGCGTGATTAGTTGTGCAGCAATCATACCAGCACGTGGAATCAGACGCTTGTGCAGCAGAGCAGTGGGTGGCCTGGGGGATGCCGTCCCCTGAAGGTGGAAGCGGGACATCCTGATTGACGTTTGTTTTCCTCCTTCTAGAAGATGAACCCTGTGGACCAGGGGGCTTGGCCCAGTGAGTTAAGAGAATGGAAAGGTGAACCGTGTTGGGGAGGACCTGTCCCTGTCCACCTTTGGGTCCGGAGGAGAGACTTCCCTTCAATGCCCCTGGTCCCTGCCCCTTCTCCTTTGCTCCCCACGACGTGGGAGTGGGATGATGCACTTGTGGGGAATCGGAGAAGACCCAGGCCATGCTTGGTTCAGCTCAGATCCTCAGCTTCCCCGCTTGGGAGCCAGCCTGACCACAGGCGACACACGTTCTCTTCTCCTTTGCCCATGCCATATACTGAGGGGGCCCACGTCATGTAGGGAAAATGCGTGGTGGTCTAGCTTCTTCTGTGACTAGGACTCAGTCAGCAGGCCAGGTAGCCCACTTCACCCCCTGCTGTGTCCACCTCCTACAGCTTACTTTTATGAAAGTTAAAGGTGGTGTTTTGTCTTCCAGAGGCCTTATTCCTAACCTGATGGTTATGTTGTCCAGAACTCAGTGGATACGAAGGGTGCCATTTGCTGGGCTTCCTTAAGATGCTAAAACAAGCCTTCTGTATTTCTGTCATTCACTCATTCATATTGTTTACGGTCGTGAATTATCTAACACAGCAGAGAGTCAATCTTTAATGTTTTTACTAACTTATAACAAATTAAAAAAACACATATCATGTACGACATCTTGTCCTAATCCTTAGAAATGGACTCCAGATGCATGCTTGGAGACCAGTCACTCAGTATATTACTCCCATATTAATATACTTTCTTTCAAAAGGGTCAAACTTTGCATAATTTCTGGGTCCTTAGAGTCGCCTTACTTTAACTGTTTTTGAATACAATTCATCACCTGAAGAGGTGATAAAACATTTGGAGATTACTAAAAAAAACACTTTAAGTGTTTTCAGCTGGGAATCCTAGTCTAATGAAAAGAAATTTGAAAGGGCTGTTGGAAGATTTATTAACTTTTTCTCAGAAAGGAATCTTACACAATTTGTTACCCAATATGACATGCTCTTTTTCTAATCCATACCATGTTGAGCTTGCACAAAGAAATGACAGTTCCTAGTCGTGGGACTTCTGAGGAATAGCGACAGCATGCTTCAAGAACTGGTGGGAGCCCAGTATCCTCTCTGATCTTAAGAAAAGTACAGTCCTGAAACTTTTATCTCTATAGGCAGAAATTTAAATCTGAAATTCTCCTTTTGAGGTTTTGATTTTATACCCTAGTCCTATGAATAGGAACTCTCAATTGGCTTCATATTTCTTTCTCTTCAGCTGCACAAAATCTGTATCATTACAAGGTTACTATTGTAAGTCAAGGGTAGATTCTCCAAGAAAAAATATCTATCTTATGCTTGGGAGATTCAGTAATTTAGTGTGCTTAGGGCATAAGGCATTGGAAGAATATGGTGGAAGCTGTGACTATCATCAACTTTTTATGAAATGCCAAGGAACCTGGACTTTTTTTGATAAATAATGGGGGACCAATCGACAGTTTTTAAGTGAAAGAACAACCTGGTAGGGCTTATGTTATAACTAGATTACTGCGGAGCAGTATGTCAGTGACTTTGGAGGGGTAATACCAGAGTGAGCTGAATACCCACAGGGAAGAAATGAAATTGGACTCCGGCATTACATCTTAAAAAACTCTGTGTAGCTTACAGGTAGGCATATAAAAAGCCAAACTGAAATACAAACTTCTAGTAGATAGATAACATCTCTGCAATGCAGGGTAAGATTTCTTAAACAAGACATAAAAATCTTCCACTCAAGAGAAAATAATAGTAACTGTATTGCCATGAAAAACCTACCGATTTTCAATAATTAAAAATTTGTCAGCACCTTGTGTTGTCAAAATACTATGGACTAGGTGGCTTAAACAAGAATTTATTTTTCTGGAGGCTGGGAAGTCCAAGATCAAGGTGCTGGCTGATTCAGTTCCCCAGTGAGAGCCCTCTTCTTGGCGTGCAGATGGCTGCCTTCACTTCGTGTCCTCACGTGCTAGGGACAAAGAGAGGAAGCACGTTCCCTAGTGTCTCCTCTAATAAGGGCACTAATCCCACCACAAGGGCCACACCTTCATGACCTCATCTATATCTAATTACCTCCTGAAGACTTTGTCTTCAGGTGTTATCATGGGGGGAGGGGTTTAGGGTCTCAACACAGGATTTTTCAGGGGCATAACTTAGTTCATAGCACACCCTATTTTTCACTTTATGCTTCTCACTACTGATATTCTTGTTTAGTGGAATCATCCCCAGACAACCTGACTGCACCCAAACTTTTGTCTCAGGCTCTGTTTTCAAGAGATACCCAAACTAAGGAGTTGGTCCTGGAAGGCTAGGGTTAGGGTTGCAGAGCTGGCTGGGCCAGATACCTGTGGCTAGTGGTGAGTGGAGGCTGTGAGTCAAAAGTAGGCAAGTCCTGTTCCAGGAGCTGATAGCAAGTGCTGTGCACAGAGCTTGACTGAGTTCGAGCACTGCAGTCGGAGAGGTAACTTGGGGCCAGGGTACGCTGATCCCGTAGGACATGTTAAATGGTTTGGTCATTCTCCTCCAGCAAGTAGGAGAACATGAAAGGATTTAAAGCTGTGGAGCAATCTGCTCATATTTGCACTGAACATATTACTATGAGGAACAGACTAGAACAGAGTAGGCAGTGACAAGAGTGGATGCTGGGAGATGGATGCACTCAGATGCTATTGCATTAGTCCAAGTGACAAAGGGTGGTAGCTTAGACCAGGAGGTTGAAAGCAGAGGCCATAGGATCCTGCCTGGAATTTTAAAAAGCACATTTCTGCATTTCGTGGAATGCACTTGATTTAGGGGAATGAGTGCAATATATCAGTTGATTGTAGTGGCTCCTCTGAATACCCTTGGAGAGACTGCCTGATTATTTTTCTAAAAGGCAAGAAGCCTCCATTAAACATGTATCATGATTTCTTCAATTTCTTTTGCTTTTAAATTTGTACTAGTTGACACAGTACAAGGAAAATACTACCAATATCTTCCCATTCCAAACTGTATCAGTCAGCTACTGCTGCTTGACAAACATCACCACAGCTCAGTAGCATACAACAAGTCGTGTTCATTTCTAATGCATCTGTGTGTCAGCTGGAGGTCAGCTGGTTTTGTCTAGGCTCTGCTGTGGTTTCTTCAAGACTAGCATATGGGTCTGACTGGTGGTTGGGCTCACTTACAACCCATGGTTCACCTCGGGCCCAGGCTGCAGGAGCAGCAGCTCCCAGGGGAAAGCCCTCTCTGTAGCAATGACAGAAGCACAAGAAGAAGTACTTGATGCTTCTGAAGACTGAAGCTCAGAAGTGGCAGAGTACCACTTCCTGTATTGCACCGACAAAGCAAGCTGCACGGTGAAGGCCACGATCAGTGCACTGGGGAAATGTCCTCTGCCCCCATGAGGCCACAGCAAGGCTGTGGTGCATCCGAGCACTGTGGCTAATAACCTGCCGGGGTCCTGCCTCGGCGTTGCAGTGAACAGTACCTGAAGTGGGGGGGGCGAGGTTTAAGGAAACAAAGAGAGAAAGAGACAAAGAGGGTCCGGGAGGACTGGAAGCATTCTTAGCAACCAGCCCCGAGTTTATTTTTCCTCCCCAATATATCCCCACAGCGCAGTGCAGTACAGCAGAAACACATATGCATTATCTCACTCAAGGACAAATCATAAACCATCCCTGACTCTCTACCAGTTAACTTGAAGGTCAGAGTAAACTAGAGGGAGTCAGTTTCCCAAGGCGTTTCTTCCAAGTACCCAGATAGTCTTCTTTCTTTAGAGTCTCCCAAGGAACTGGCCTTATCAGCCAGATTCCTCAGTGAGCAGTACGCACCCTCCAGGCGCAGAAAGGAGCACTACAAGAAGCAAAACAAGTTATGCTTCCCTAAAGCCAGCCTGCATGGCTCCCAACAATAACCTGCCACAAAAACCAAGATAGATCATATTCTTCCCAACAAAACCTGGAAGATTCTTGACAATTCCTTTTACACCAATTCTTCCCTCACATTTAGGCCCAAGTGGTTCCTTCCTGTGTATGTTGTTCTTAAAGAGATGGTTGATAAATTCCCTTACAAAGAATTCTATGTTAGTCTGTAATGTTTGTGTTTTCATAAATGTAAAGTCGTAATGACATTGGAAAACCAAATACATTTTGATTTGTAGAAAGCAGAAAGGATTATCTATGATTCTTAAAAGCTAAGTTTTAAAAATTGATAACCAAGCTCAGAGGCAGAGTGCAGAGTTTGACACTACCAAAGGAAAGATAGTTGGTGGTGTAACACACTGCTTTACCACGAAAGAAAGAAAAGTTTTAGTCACTAGTTACGAGGGTGGTTCTGAGGGGCCCTACATTGATACCAGTTCTAGATAGATTCAGAACCTCTGAGTAAGGAGGCAAAGGATTTGGGAGAGTCACAGATTCAGGATTTTGAGCCTGGCCTTTCAGGTCACAAGGGGCAAACTATAACACCTGTTGAAATTATCAGTGGCCGAGGGAGGGTGTTTAGGCAAAGGGCCCGCAGCTAGCTAGCTAGCCTCCTAGAATTTGACGTACTCCAAGGTGTGTGCTCAAAGCAGCAGAGTTCCCCAGCCCGTCATAGGCGGGGGAAGTCCTCAGAGGAGACCTGCATCAGAATAAAAATGTGTGGAATGTGTCACAAGTCAAGGTGAGCAGCCATGGGTGACAGCCGTGGCAGATACCACTTCCGAACACCTCACACCATCAGGATGCGGTATGTCACAAGACAGCAGTGACTCCGGATGGCTCAGGCATTCGGGGCTCGCATCTCCAGCTCAGGATGGATGACAGTCGTCCACCTCTCCTTCCCTCTCGCTGTCGGAGACACAGCTCACTCCCATGAAAAAGGAAATCTGAGGTGGTTTGGAGAAGTCTTGAATACGTTTTCCCAAATGTTTGTGTCACATGGGGTGAGCTTGTAGGATGGGAGATGATGGGGTCACTTGCCCGACAGAATGAGGAAGGGTTGTGTTGGGAGCAAGAGCTTTGCAGTCACGCAGACATGTGGCCCTGGCCATCGACCAACAAAGCCTCAATTTCCAATCTGGAAGTGACGGAGTCACCTTGAACTGGAAGAAATTAGAGCTTTCTGCCATTAGTGGAAGTAGGGGTCAAAATTGAGGTCACAAGAATTCTCAAGATGCCTAATTCCTAAATGTCTGGTTAGAGCCTCTTAAGGCAAACAGGTCTTTCTTATGTTGTAATGCTTCAGAATTACCACTTTGCCATGCAGTTGTTTTGATTTTTACTGTTTCGGTTCTCCACATTTCCAAGGTTAGAGATTAATGTAACAAGGTACACAATCAAATGTAATGAGGAGCAGAATCAAATTCTTCCCCCATGATATCAGCCAGAGATCCAAGAGTTCTCAACCCCCAATTTGAATGCTTTGGCTCAATTATCAAAGTCACAGCCCGCCAGAGCGTTGTACACCATCTAGTACCCTTCAGCAGAAGGAAGATTTATTCACTCAAATGGATTTATTTACTGAAATCTGTTTTGTTGCCAGCACAAGGTGAGATGGAAAGTTGGAAATAAGCCTAGAAGGCTGGTCAGCATAGGCAGCCAAGCCGGATAATTAGGACGAAGCTACACGCAGCACTGGACTCTCAGAACACGGAGGGTACAAATTACCTGCAGCTGCGAATAACTTCTACTATTTAAGCACTGGGTACAAGTTTTACTTTTTGACCCAAACTGTCTAGCTTGGCTCTCACTACAAGCATTATGGCCAACTTTCCATTTGCTTTATATTTTCCAGGCTTGGGCAAAATCTGGGCTGCAACGGAACTGGATAATTCGTTCTTAATTTTGTAAAATAAAGCTGAACTCTTCAATACGTTGTTTGTTATCCATTGAGATGTACCGTCTCTTGATAAATGATTTAAATAATTATAATACTAATTTTATGTGTATTGGGAAATTGAGATTCAGAAACAATTTGTCTAGTTCAAGGAAAGAGATAATGTTAACACTGGAGTATAGCCAGATTTGTCTTCATCATGCTAAACACACTAATTAAAAGAATGGGTTTAACAGCTTTCCTTGGGAGAGTTAGCTACTACGCATTCCCAGAGAGCTCTGCAGTTCAACAGGGAACTTTCCGGAAGGAAGAATACAAGCCAGATGTAAAATACATTAAAAAAAAAAAAAAAGACAGACACCAAACGGGGTGAGTCTGGGAAAGGAAGGTCAAGCTTCCTAGTAAGTGGGAAAAGGGCAACTGGACGTTCCAGAGTTTTGATTCCAGGGACGTGGACCGTGGAAGGTGGAATCTAAAAGAGAGAGTTTGCGTGCATATCAACATGCACTCCGAAGTGTGTCATTAGCCGTAGGCACCTCTTCCGACATAATGCACTTCCCATTCTTGGAAGTAACCTCTTCATAACTAGGAAACAGTGCCAACACCAAGGAATCGGACTGGGTGTCTCCCTTGGGCTTGAAACCTGGTCATTGTTTTCGTGGTAAAAGATGGCTGCAGCTGTGAATACTTTGCACGCCAGCGTCGTCAGAGCGAGACCGAGTGGAGTGCCATCCCCTGGACAGGAGCCTGGGAGCCGGGAGGTTATTTGACATGTCCTGTGGCGTCCAAGAAGGGAGCTTATTTCACATGTGCTGTACAGCAGAGAAAATTTACCCAAAAGCAGGTTTTTAAGGGTAGTCTTCTATATCTTAATTTTCCCATAAAATTTTTTATGTAAATGTAGCCACTGAAATTTATAAAGAATTAAATGACTAAAAAGCCTTGCTACATAATATCCTAATATAAATTTATCTTAATACTAACATATGACTACTTTTCAGCAGCATTGTTTAAAATAATTGTATTTCTTAAAATTGAATACAATTTTTACTAATAGAAACTATATTTTTCAAGAATATAAAAATAAAATATACTTATTGACTGTCATTCAGAGTGAACATTTTGAGATGTGCATTTTTTTTTTAACTTAAAGATACTTACCCGGAAAATAAGCATGTCTGATGTTGACTGCCATTAAAATAGTTGAGTAGAAAAATATAATGCTAAGATTTTTACATCAGCACGTACTTAGTTTGGACTAACTATTTTCTTCTTCAAACATTCATTCCTTTCTTTGAATAATAGCAGTAAGAATAAACCATAATTATTCTAATCAAATACTATACTTCTATATTTCAATTCAATCATGAATTTTGCCTAAGAGTCAAATTTTCCTTGTGCTTAAGAGAAAATAAAGTTTGCAAAAAATAACAAGTTTCCTTCAAACAGTAGTTATGATTTATTAAAGGGTCAAGTAAAAGTGACCACATTATTAGCTTAGAAATCTGATATAAAAGGAAACATTAAAAGAAAACAAAATTTAAAATCAGGCAGGTGGTTCACTAGCATGCTCCCATCAGCAACATTGAGGTTATTATTTTTATTCATGCTTAAATTTTTTTATTCTGATTGCTTTGAATGGGAAATTGTACTTGAAGATAATTTTTTGTGTGTTAAGGGTAATTTTTACTAACAGGGTTGCCATTATTACTAGGTGCTTTTATTTAATAAAGCTAGGATATATAAATAATAAACCATATAATTTTATATAGTTAAATTGTGGTTCTTGAAGACACTAAAAATGATAACATTAACATATCACGGATCACCTATCTCATTTGCTTTATCCACAATTTATACACAACAGTCTCAGAACATTACCAACACTACGACCAAGAACATGATTTTTGAAAATAGTATTAAGATTTGTATTTCTTGGTCAAATTATCATGATTTAAATAACTTGGAATTGTTAAACACTGTATGGTTATGCCAATAACTGGATATACATTTAAGTTTATCGGTTTCATTTTATTTTGGAATTTTAAAGATTGATTGCTTTTTAGTTTAATTTTACATGGTCCCAAAGTAAAATCTACTAAACAAGGTATACTCAAAAATGTTTAACTTCTATCCTGTTCTCTCTATCTCATAATTTCAATAGTTGACACTTAAAAATAATATACTTTATTATATAATTTTAATATATTGATTATATAATCAATGCCACCCATTCTTGTCACTTAAATATTATAGTTTACCTATTTATAGTATTTTATATCAAGTATAAACATTTATAATATATACATTATATTATGTATATTAAAAATAGATGTAGATGTTCATGGATTGCATGATTATATTAACGAAACAACTAACCAATATGTTTAACAAGTGAGGTGGAACTTTCTGACAAGGAAATGAGAGATGATACTCAAGACATTCACACCTACAATCTAGTAAGAGAAAAACAACTTTATGGTAGTTCGATGTACTCTGACATCCTGAACTAATCAGCATTTTCTCTCCCCATGCGCCTTACTGTCCCAGCATATTTCTTTTAAATTATGACCAAAGTTTTTGGTTACTGAGTCCAAAATATGTGCCAGTAAAGAAACTTTCTTCATTAATATGCCATACATATTAATAATAACATCTAGCTTTATCTATGTGTTATCATTTCTTTTTTATCAACTGATTTGCTCTGTATGAGTGTATATTGAATATATACCATTTTTATATGAGTCTGATTGCCTTCTTTCACCTCTGACAATCTTGTATTTATAAATGAGTAGCTGCCACATTGGGTGTGAGATACTGTACCCAGTTTTAGTTTGCTGACTCATCAGGTGTGGCCAAATCAGAGACAAGCAGGATTTTGGATTTCACAGGCCAAATCCTTGTTTTGGTTTTGGGTTTTTTTTTTTGAATATGTAAAACACAACGATAAAAAGACCACTTAAATAAGTAAAAAACAAAAACAAAAAAGCACCAAATCATGGTGATTTGAGAAACTTTCCCCAAAGTCACTCAATTAATTGAAATATGTATGTTAAACTATTCAAAACTCTGAGGCATAACTGCCAGAGTAAATCAGATGCTCATTCGAAATGTATTCATTGAAAACCTAGGACTGCCCCGGAAATGTGGAAAGAACTGGGGGGAAGAGGCAGGCAAAGCGTGGGCATTGCTCTGAAGGAATTCAGAGTTGGAGCATCGCTATAAAGAAACAGTTATGACTTCCGGTCAAAATAATTTCTAGTTAGTGCCCTCAGTGCATCCTTTCCAAATTTATCACTGCAAAGATGAAAGTGCAGAAAACTCACCAGAACAAAACAAAAACTGAGAAAATCCAGGGCCCCAGTTTTGGAGAATTGAAGACAATTCTAAGGCAGCTAGGGTGTGTATGTGAAAAACGAATCTTCAGCATCTGACTGATAGGGGTTATTTGGAATAATAGTATGCAGATGCTTCATACATTCCTGTTCAATGCCGTATACTACGCAGAGCACCGAGCAACCACTTTCAAGGGTTTTTCTAAGAGGTTGACAGATGGTGTCCTTAATACCTTGCTCTCATCCCCAAGTACTTTGGTAAACAAATCCCACAAATGCCAAAAATTTACCCTGGCAGGAAATTTTTGTGCACACACATGTGTTTGTGTCTTTATGTAAGTGTGTGAGCTGGCAGTGTAGCAGGAAATTATGGAGAGTATAGTCCTCATCAGAAAAGAATTTTGAGCAAATATTACAATAGGAAACCCACTACCAGTCTTTTCCACATACTATGTGGCTGGATCGCTTGAGGCAATTGCAAAGTATAAAGAGAATAATAAAGAGTTATGTACATTTTAAAAATCTCACTTTTCTTAAATTTGTATTTTCACTGTAGTTTAATAATATACTGGGGGTGCAAAAATACATATACACATTTAAAGAGATGTTATCTATGTATTCCTTTTCGAAGTTGAATTGAATTATGGTAGCGATGTTTAGTATGACATTCACTTAAAAGATGGCATTAATCAAATGAATGCTAGTGTCACCATGTGACAGGCAGGACAGTCTAAGAGAATGGTGGAAGCACAGTTGTCACCAGAGGAGTGCAAGACCATTTTGAAGTGGTATTTGGAATTCGAGAATGTTGTTTGAGTTTCCCCCATATTCTCCTGACTTAACACCGCTTAACTTCTACCTGTGGGGGACCTTAAAGGACGTGGTGTCCCATAGAAAACCGGCTACTCTGGCGGGACTTCAGGAAGCAATTGAAACAGCATGTGCAGTGATACAGGAGACTCTTTGGTCAATGATGCTCAAGCAGTAGTTCACTGTAATCAGAAGTGTCTGGACATTGATGGAAACCATATTGAGCAATTGCAGAAGTCAAACATGACTTGTATTCACCTTTTGTTATTAATATATATTGTGTATTACACTTTTAAAAGCTCGTTTCCTTTCTTAAAATGCGTATACATTTTTGGTACCCTCTGTGTATCACATATTGGCACAATAGTACGAGAGCATGTTTTATAAATTAATACATGCACTTACATTGTGGGCTCATACAAAATATAATTTGCTGATAATTGCATAATAAGAAATGGGGATTACTGAAGTAGAGACACAAAATCATGCAGCGAGGGAAGGAAAAAGGCAGTAAAAATACAACTGACTAGAGAGAGGAGTTACATTACTAATTCTGCACAGCTTTGCTATTAATATAAGGAGCTCTGATAACACATGGGCTGATTTCTTAAAAATAAAACAGCTTTATTGAGATATAAATCACATGCCATTTGAAGTGTATAATTCAATGGCTCTCGTATATTCACAGAGTTTTGCAACGATCATCACATCAGTTTTAGGACAGTTTTATCACCTGTAGCAGTCACTTCCCCCTTCCTTCCAAGCTCAGCTGTAGGGAAATAATAATCAAGATTCTGACTCCATCTATTTTACTATTCTGGACATTTCCTATCAATGGAGTCATACAATACATTGTCTTTTTCTGTCTTCTACTTAGCATAATGTTCTCAGGCTTCCTTGGTGTTGATAGCATTATTAGTACTTCTTTTTTTTATTGCCAAATAAAAGTTTTAGGTGTGTAACATAACAGTGCACCATAGTGAAGAAGCCAAACTTACCCATTTGTCATCTGAGGTACATAACAGATAGACATCCCAAATCCACCCATGGGGACTGAGGACCATCATCTTATTTATGCTTTCTAGTAGCTCTCAAACAAACATGGATTTCTTCTTGGGAGAAGTGACTATTTAGTTCTTCTGCCCACTTTTTAATTGGGTTGTTTGGGTTTTTTTGTTATTGTTAAGTTGTATTCTTTATATCTTTTAGATATTAGACCCTTATCTGATGAGTTGTTTGCAAATATTTTCTCCCATTCAGTTGGCTGTCTTTTTGCTTTGTTGATGGTTTCTTTAGCTGTGCAGAAGCTTTTTAGTTTGATATAATCCCATTCATTTATTTTCATTTTTACTTCCCTTGTCTTTGAGGTCAGGTTCATGAAGTCTTCCTTGAGTCCTAGGTCTGTAAGTTTAGTACCTATGTTTTCTTCTATACAGTTTCTTGTTTTGGATCTTATATGAAGGTCTTTAATCCATTTTGTATATGGTGAGAGTTCACAGCTCAGATTCATTCTTTTGCATATGTTTTTCCAGCTTTCCCAGCACCACCTACAAATGGCCAGCAGACATATGAAAAAATGCTCATCCTCATTAGCCATCAAGGAAATGCAAATAAAACCACAATGAGGTACCACCTCACACCTGTTATTATCACCTGGCTATTATCACACCTGGCTATTATCAACAAGACAGGGAATAACAGGTGCTGGAGAGGATGTGGAGACAAAGGAACTCTGGTACACTGCTGGTGGGAGTGCAAACTGGTACAACCATTATGGAAGACGGTGTGGAAGTTTCTCAGAAAATTGGGAATGGAGCTACCATGTGACCCAGCAATCCCCCTTCTGGGGATCTACCCAAAAACCTTGAAAACCTTAGTCCGCAAAGACTTATGTACCCCAATGTTCATCGCAGCGCTGTTCACAGTGGCCAAAACATGGAAACAACCAAAGTGCCCTGCGACAGATGACTGGATAGAGAAGCTGTGGTGCATACACACAATGGAATATTATGCAGCTATAAGAAAAGATGAAATATTGCCATTTACAACAAAATGGATGGATGGACTAGAGATCATCATGCTACATGAAATAAGTCAGACAGAAAAAACCAAGAACCATATGACTTTACTCATATGTGGAATATAAAACTGAAAGCAACAAAGAAAAAAACAAACAAACAAACAAAAAACCCATGGACACAATCGATAGTTTAATGTTTATTTGGGGACGAGTGGGTTAGGGAGGGGAGAAAGGGGAGGGGGTGGGAGAGGAGGGGGGGAAGCTAAGTATA